>ML803963.1:154648-181114 GCA_009831015.1 Picea engelmannii | reverse complement strand
GAGTATAAGGGAATACAACCCCACTAAGCCCATAATTTTTTCTTGAAATAATTTGTTGCATAAAGGAATACTAGGAGGAGCAAAATGGTTTACACCCTCCTAGGGTTTTTCCTAGCTAGTTTAGCTTGCCTTGGGGAGTAAAAGGGCTTACACCCCCAAGGAAGTAGCTCAACTATCTCTTTAAATTTTATGAATCCACAAACCAATATCTAAAGGCACTAATATCCTTGCATTGGATAAACAAAATCATTGCATTGGGATACGTGAAATCACAAGATATTGAAATTGTCTAAGTTGGAATCTATTCTATGTGCCTAACGCTCACTAAGGCCTCTAAGGCATTTTGTTTTGTTAAGGACTTCTTGCTGTTGTAATAAGACAAAGCTACATCCACTAGGGTTATAGAAAACCCTAAACAAATCTCTAAATAATTCACAGTTCAACCGTAAAAAATTGCTACTAATTTACCCCTATAATTTGCTAGTCTCAGCGCATCTTTTGGGTGGATTACTTGTGATTTTTGGTGGCTGATTTTTCTGTTGTACCAACTTGTTTGCTACAGCCATAAGGCTGCAAATATATCTCTGCAATACTTGTCTATAACAACCCTACATTGATGCTAATTTCTTATGCTTTTACACTTGATTTGTACGAGTGTTTTGCTAACTTTTCTCTTGCATCATTTGATATACTTTTAGCATCTTTTTAGCAGCTCTAACAATCTTTATTTTGCTGATATATATCTTTGTTTACTGCTGCAATTAGGGACAACAAGCTTAAATTTCTTGTCCACCTAATATATTACATGCATACTTGGCTTTTCTTGTGCCTCGGGAAGGTACAATCACCCTTTACAGGTACTCATACTTCTCGGCAACCATTGGCGACCACCAAGACGTGTCAACAAATCCATCTTTGACATAGCAACTTGACCTATATGGGCATCCATATCATCATCTCACTTTCCATGTCATTTCCCTCTAAGGTCACCAGGATTCCCCCCTTGAGGTGATCACTTTACCTCTAAAGTGACAGGAATACCTATGTAAGGTGGCAGTGGGTAGGTGTTCTCTTAGTTGTCACCATTTTGTGGTTTGGGTTGGGCTTTTCCCAACCTACAACTTGTGCGATAACATTTTGGCATCGTTGCCGAGGAGGATTTTAAATCCTCTTCCGAATCCTAATGACACTTTGAAAAGCTATCCCAAAGCCTTTCCCTAGCTTTCCTGGTGACTCCACCTAAATGATATTCCATTTCCACCTTTTGATGAGCTCTAATTGAGGCTCATCTGGCGACATCACCTTCCAAGAACCCACCTTTCCTTTTTTCCCCTTTTCCATCCTTTGATGAGCCTTGATCTCATCTGGAGACTGCATTGAGGTATTACCCTAATTAATCTAACCATGGCCTCACGGGACCTACCATGGGAATTCCATAAGGTGTACCCTTCTCTTAATGTTCATAATATCCCCGAATATCCAAATCATTGCTCTACAGAGTGGAGGACAAGTTGCCCTAAATTTAATGGTGATCCAGCTCTAGCAGTCACCCATGTCATCAATTATATGAAGTATGCTTCAAGCTTAAATGTACAACATGAAGATGTGTTGATGATTTTTTTTGTATCATCACTGGAATCAAGTCAAAGAAGTTGGCTTGCACACTCATGTGAGCCGAAGAGTATCCCATCTTCTCCAAATCTCATTGAAGAATTTCTCAGGCATTATCGGTCAGCTACCCATAATTTGCAAGATACTTTCCAAGAGCTCAAAGACTCTCTTTGTGGAGAAGGTTTTCCTATAGATGAGAATGAAGAAAATCTTGAAGAAGATCCCGATGAAGTTTCTCATGTTGAATATCCGGATGAGACATTTGATGAAGATGAAGTGCTTATATTTTCCCTTCCACTTGATGAAGACATCCAGGCCTCTGCTCCTCCTACATATAAAGAAGAGAACATGACGAGTTGTGACCCTTTTGAAGATCTTAATGATACTTTATTCCATGACTTTGGAAGTGAAGAAGTATTTGAGGATCCCTTGGATGCGACAGATCTTTTTGAAAGGAGGAAAAAAAGCACTATGTATTAAGGATCAAGCCCCTTGCGATGAAGAGGCGATGGAGGGGCATGTACAGAAAGAGAAAGAATAATCCTGATGAGGTACAACATGTCGAGACATCATTATCTTTGCTCCCGCTTGATGAGGGTGAGGTTGTTCAAACTTGTCTTCCTCCTGCACATGAAGATGAAGAAATGATTTGCCTCGATGATGCAGATGATCTTGTGCAGAACCTATCTGACATGGTTGATCTACACATTGATGATTTCATGTAGGTTGGGAAACGTATATGGGATGTGGGTTGCTTCATTATTGATAGAGATCCCATTTATGACATTGAATATATGTCTCAAGTGAAATGGGTTGGGTGGTCATCTTCAAAGAACTGGTCTTTGTGCACATATGATTCAGTTGTTTGGTAGCTCGATGATGATATGGTTATAGCGTTATTTCGTTCATTTGAAGATAACTTGTCGCAATGTGCTCATGATGATTCTAACCCATCCCTTGAGATTTGTGATGCGTATCCTTTCGGTGACCCAACCTTGTTCTATGCAGATTTCCATCCACTCTCATGGTTTGATTTTGATCGACACCAGGTCCTGACCAGTCCGGAAGAGTCTGGGGCTCACGCTACCAAAGTAAAGTACTTTCATATTGAGATTTTTGGTATGGATTTGTAGATAAAGAAGCGACGTTTTCTAAGACTAGGGGAAGAGTTTCTCTCTAGACCTAAAACTGTGCATTACCCCATTTCCTCTTGTTTGGAATATCATCAGGTTTTCTTGGGATCCTTTATCTCCTCTCAGCATTAAGGAAGCAATGGCATTTTAAGCGAAGAAGAAGAACAAGCCCTTTCATATGAGGAGAATGTTGAAGAAAACCCTATTGATTTGTTGACACTAGATCTTTTTGAAACGTGTCATAGATTAAATTCCTTACTTGCCATGATCACAAAGAAATATGGTTTCAGTGATGAAGAAGACTTCCATGAAGCGCATCATGTGGAAGATCCACTTGAAGCTTCTCGGGATTTTGTTCTTGCTACACACGAAGATAAGAAGATGGTCAATTTAAGTCATATAGATGAGCCATCATCTACATACGATAGTCTCGTTCAGAGATGGATCGACCAGGCTTGTGGATGTTCTTTCCAACACGATTTCCTCCCTCCCACCCATCTCCATGAGTTTCATTTCATCATTGATTATATGTCCATTTATGCTCATGATCATTATGTGTTGGACTTGTCTTTGTTGTTTCACATGATTAAGCATAGGGGGAGATACCTTGATGAAATGATGAACATATGGTTGCATTGGTTGTATGATTTAACCTGACATGACCCATCACCTGATCTTCAGGGCCCCATAGACCTAGGTAAGTACGTAGGTCATATTGATTTCTTACATTTGCATCTTGATGTCTCATGATAGTTTAGATGCATTTCATATTTCATTTTGCTCTAATTGCATATTGATTTCATGTTTAGTTTAGAAATTTTTGAAAAAATGCTAAAATTTTCTTTTCTAGATTAGTTTCATTCTTGGTTTTGATGTATATGGATGAAGGGTAATAGAACCACCCTATATTTTACAGTGTGATGTTTCAATGTAGGCACAGGTCCACCAGGAGATGTTGAGATTTTCATGCACTCTACGACGAGCACATGTCCCCAAGTAGGAGCCAGATGTTATCCCCAATTCCTAGGGATAACTAAGGAAATGATGTCTAGAGGCCCTCATGTTACAAACATGAATTACCAAGAGATAGCCTGACTGGTAGTGCCCACTTGCACAGACAAACACCCACCTCACCACCACAACTTGAAGTTCGTCATGACGGTATCCACCACATCAGCTGGCCTCTAGAAGACAGTGGGTCTTGCTCCATGAGGTACAAGTCAAGTATTATGGTGAGTGTCATTTCAATATTTGAGGCATTCGAGTTTGTTGCATCTATTACTTCTTTTGATTATGTGACATTTGCTTGGACATTATGCTTTTTGCCCTGTTTCAATTTGGTGGCTGACATTGAGCCCTAGTAAGTGTGTCACCCTTAAGGATAGGTATGCTACTAGGAGGTCCTTTTTGAAAATTCATCGTGCCATTCCCGACCATACTTGTCAGTTTCCACACCTCATCCCGTCATCTCCTCACCTTTTGGGTTTTTCGGGTGTATTGACCCAAGAAGGGGTTGTCCCTCACTTCATGGGAAGAAAGGGTTGAATGTCCAAAGGGTTGTGGCTGGAAAAAGATAAGAGCTAAACCATTGAACTTCTAGATGCTTGCCCATGGATCCTGAGGAAAATGAAATGTCTCTCATAAAAAAAACTAATGGGACCCATAAATGAATGACTAATAACAAAATGCCAAATGGGGAGGAGCATGTGTGGGCACTATTTTTATTTCTTAATTAGAAGCCCCACACATGTTTCCAACTTGGGGAAGCATGATGTGACCATGGTAGAGTCAAGATGGGCACAATTTTTCATTCTTAGGTAGAAGCCCCATCTTGGATTCAGCCTGGAAACATCCTAAATGAATAAGAAGCAATAAATGGGCTTTAAAAAAGGTTGTATGAAAATTAAGGTGCAACACACCCTCTCTAAAGGCACCCATACATGAGACACTACAAATCCTTGTATGTCATGAAACCCATGC
Source organism: Picea engelmannii (assembly GCA_009831015.1). NCBI lineage: Eukaryota > Viridiplantae > Streptophyta > Pinopsida > Pinales > Pinaceae > Picea > Picea engelmannii. Next base: position 176,390 of record ML803963.1, on the reverse strand, counting down.
CAAAAAGTCTCCCCCTTATCCATGAAACCTCATCCACGTGACTTAGAAGGAGGTACCCTCAGGAAACACCCCTAAACTTGAGGTACGATTCACCCAATAGGTCGTTTTGTTAACCGTCCCATACCTAAACTTGGAAAATTGCATAGGGTCTTTGAACATTAGTTTATTTTGATGAGGTGGTTTGCATGTACTTGCTTAGATGACTCTTTTATTTATTTGATTTAATCATCATTATTCTTCGACTTGAGATCCTTGGAGGGCGTATCCATTTGTCTTTGCAGGATCCACCTGGTGGACAATTTTGGAGGAACAAGACTAGCTTGGGCTTTCGTGGGGCTTGAAGCCCACATGTTGGATTCCAACGGCACACATGCTAGATCACAAAGACATGCCTTTGGAGGATTATTATAGATCATGGAGGACCTAACCTAACCCCTACCACCCAAATGATTTTCCTAAGAAGGCAAAAACGTCACCCTTGAGGGTTTGACGTCATAGTAGGGCCAGGGTTTGGTGGTTGTTGAGGACACTTGGCAATTTTTGAAGGAAGGAAGCCATGGGTCCCGGAGAAGATGCTTGGATCGAAGACACGTGGCCTTTGGAGGCCTAGCTCACCCATATCATACTCCAACGACTTGCAAAAAGTGCCAAAACGTCACCCTAGAGGGGCGACGTCTTACTTAGGGTTTTACTTTATGTGTAAAATATGAATTAAAAAGTATTATTTTGTGTAAAGGGGAAAAACAAGGGTTGTTGTCCCCTTATTTTTTGGTTTACCCTAAGTTATGTGGACAGACTGTGTTTAGAACATTTTGTATAAATATAGATCATTTGTATCTCATTTGGATCATAATTTTCCCTCTTGTGAGAGGATACTTGGCTGAAATTTGTGCCCTACTTGAGTAATTTTGTATATCTCTCTTTTCACTTGCTCTTGTAATGGTTTATCTTTGGATATTGGATGGATTATGATGCTCTATCTCTTGTGGAGGCTTATTTCTTGCTTTATGATGGATTTTCTTGGTCAAAAAGAGGTTTATCTTGTTAATGCTTGGACTAGGTAAGGAATCTATCTTGTTATTGCTTCTTTTATTGGTTGTAAGGTTAATTTGCTAAGATTTTGGGGAGGATAAGGGAATACAACCCCACTAAGCCCATCATTTTGTCTTGAAATAACTTGTTGCATAAAGCAATACTAGGAGGAACAAAAGGGTTTACACTCTCCTAGGGTTTTTCCTAGCTAGTTTAGCTTGCCTTGGGGAGTAAAATGGCTTACACCCCCAAGGAAGTAGCTCAACTATATTTTTAAATTTTATGACTCCACAACCCAATAGCTAAATGCACTAATCTCCTTTCATTGGAGAAACAAAATCATTGCATTGGGATACGTGAAATCACGAGATATTGAAATTGTCTAAGTTGGAATCTATTATATGTGCTTAAAGCTCACTAAGGCCTCTAAGGCATTTTGTTTTGTCAAGGAATTCTTGCTGTTGTAATAAAAAAAATCTACAGCCACTAGGGCTGCAGCAAACCCTAAACAAATATCTAAATAACTCACAGTTCAACCGTAAAAAATTGCTAATAATTTACCCCTATAATATGCTAGTCTCAACACATGTTTTGGGTGGATTACCTGTGATTTTTGGTGGCTGATTTTTCTGTTGTAAAAACTTGTTTTATACAGCCATAAGGCTGCAAATATATCTCTGCAATACTTGTCTATAACAACCTTACATTGATGCTAAATTCTTATGCTTTTACACTTGAGTTGTACTAGTGTTTTGCTAACTTTTCTCTTGCATCATTTGATATAATTTTAGCATCTTTTTAGCAGCTCCAACAATCTTTCTTTTGCTGATATATATCTTTGTTTACTGCTGCAATTAGGGACAACAAGCTTAAATTTCTTGTCCACCTAATATATTACATGCATTCTTGGCTTTTCTTGTGTCTCGAGAAGGTACAATCACTCTTTACAGGTACTCATACTTCTTGGCAACCATTGGCCACCATCGAGACGTGTCATCAAAGCTATATTCCACATAGAAACTTGACCTATAGGGGAATCCATATCATCGTCTCACTTACCATCTCATTTTCCCCTCTAGGGTCTCCGAGATTCCCCCCTTAGGTGATCACTTCACCTCTAAAGTGATGGGAATACCTATCTAAGGTGATAGTGGGTAGGTGTTCTTTTAGTTGTCGCCATTTTGTGGTTTGGGTTGGGATTTTCCCAACCTACAATTTGTGCACCATAACATGTGCAACCTTGTGGAGCTGAGCACAAATTGCTAGTGAGACCTTTGTTTCCTTTTCAACCCTTTCTCCATCTCGTTGGCATCGGTCAAGGGCAACATAGTTGATCCTTTTTTCTCTTTCCAGGGCACCAGGCAATTTGGTTGGAGCATCCTGGTTCTCAGTGATCCATTGTTGCATATCCTTTAACCCTTCCCGAATGGAAATGAATTTGACACTTTTGGCTTGCACATAGATATTCTAGTCCATTATTTGTGATATTAATTGCCGAAAAACCTAAAGGTGGGCATACATATCCATAATAGTCTCCTCAAGCTCTACCCTTACCCTCTCAGCACATGCCTTGAATTCCTCGAGGCCTCCTTTATTTTTCTTTATGTGTCTGAGTTGTTCCTTCAACTCTTTAATCCTAATATCCTTTTCTTCATTTTTACGGAACAAATTCTTGAGGTTTTTTTCCATTGCTATGGTGAAAGAAATGTCGACGAATGGCATGGAGAGTAGGTCTTTGCTAACGTCTTCTGTTACTGGTGTTTCTGTGATGACTGACAATGGTTTACCACTAGTAACTGGGAGATTCCTGGTCTGTTGTTGCATAATTATGCCTTGTGGCTTTGTCGAATATGAACTTTTTAAAGTTTGCCACCATGCTATGCCTTTAAGGTTTGTGAAGCCCCAATCCGAGTTCATCGAATTGAAGATGACCTTCGGTGAGGGGAATTTTTTTCGACGATCATGGGATGTCAGTGTTCATAGGAGAAGCGTCATTATTTAGTGTTACTTCATCATTCTTTCTTTGCTCCTCTTAAACTGCCTTCGTTGTAGCTTCATATGTCGCCATTTTCTCTACCATTCATACCTTAGCTATTGTTGTTGTATCGAATTTTGCTTTTGTTTCCTCCTCATTAGTTGTTGCTTTTGCCTCCGCTTATGTTGTTGTCACGTCTACTGCATCGAATTTTTCTTTATCCTAGGCTTCCTTTGCTTTCCCTTTCTTCTCAACAACGTCGTCTTTTTCTTTTTGAATTTCTCTTTCTTTCTTCTTTTCTTGTTTGTCGCTACCTCCTCTCCTTATTTTGATTCATAATGCATAGTTGTTGTCGTGGCTACTGCTCTCCCTATTGCCTCTTCTTCTTCTTTCTTTCATGCCTCCTCCCAGGATTTTTCTCCATTTGAGATCTTTCCTAGAGGTTTGTTGTTCCGTCTGGAAATAACTTCTTCGAATGTTCGGGCATTGCAATGGATCTTTTCCTCTTCCCACCTTGCTGAGGTGTACTCCCAGTTGTGTTTGTTTAGCAGGTAGGAGTACATGTGGAAGATGGGAAACTCATTGGGGGCAGTCTCCTTGACTGTTTTGATGGATTCCTTAAGAGAAGTTGATAAAAGATCAACATAGTTGAAGGATGACCAAGTGTCAACATAGTAGTATATTAGGGGAATCAGGGATAAAGAGAACTTTGATGCATATGATTCCACATATAACCTACATAGCATCGCCACAATATAATGGTACGACATCCTCAGAGAATTGGTGGGATATTCGCCAGAGGGTCTTATTTTGAATTCCTTGTCAATATTGTACCATATTTTAAATAAATCTTTTGCATTGTGCAGGAATTTCCTGATGAACTCTTCATCCGATGAAAAACATCCTCTTTCCAGATAGTAGTACGAGGCTATGTCAAACGCCCTAATCGATGCCATGGGTTTCCCCTTGGCATTGAGTAGATATTTTTTGTTGAGCTCTACATGTTCGATGATCCATGAGATTACATTCACACAAGGAAACCATTTCGTGAGATGCAACCCTGTGTAACCCCGATTTACGGATGTTATTGGAGACATTGAGTTCGTTTTCATCTTCTACCTCTATAGGGAAACTTTGTTTCTTAAACATTTGGAAGACTTAACCCCATTTAATTGAAGTCCCCTTCTCTATGAATCTTGTGGTGTCATTGTAAACATGCCCTGGGGTGTCCGCCTCCTCTTCTTGACGACTTCTTCTTGTAGAGGCCTCTGCCATGGGATATTTACCTACAACTTTCTTATAGGGTGACATATTTGAATATGCAATAGACACGTTCATCATTAATATGCCAAGCAATTACAAAAAATACCATAATCTAAAGAAAGAACATAACTGACGTTATTTCTTGTATTTAGTGAATTTTATGCTTTTGGGAAGATTCAAGAGTTTAATAATGAACTTGTAAGAACATGTATCAGTGTCTAGGGAGTTACTTGAGTCAATATGGGGAGGAAAGTCATCATTTGAAGATGAGAAGATAATGGGGGTCATGGTGAGGATCGAGTGAAATCTGGCTTAGACTGGGTGAATTGGCAACAATGATATCAACTCTGTCGATGGAGAAAGGTGATACCAATGCCAAAGACAACAAATGCTCCAGTATGTACCAGAGTCAATCATTAAAACTACACTAGTAAGGTAAAGTGAGTGTCGATGTTAATGATGAGAATGATGCTGGTGGGTAAAGCAATGTATCAACGATGTTAGTGTGAAGCTCGTCGATATAGTATCGAGGATGTTAGTACCAAGTTTGGCGATGAGCAAGGAGTGATACCGAAGGCGTTCACGTCAAGTCCATCAATGTGGTACCAAAAATGCTCATATTAACTTTGTCGATGCTCGAATGTTTATACTAGAGGTAAATTCATAAACTTCACCGACAAGGGAAACTTATACTAGAAGAAATCATGCAAATATCGTCGGTTGATTCAACATCAATCATAACAATTATGCCAAAATGGCTTTGACAGTATTGGAATTAATCATCAAAACTCTGCCAATATGGTGAAGGGGGAACTGACGAAGTTGTTATTAACCTCATCGACATGGTCAAAGAGTATGCAACAAGGATGTTATGAACTCCCCTGACTAAGAAATGTAAATGTCGATGATGATGTTACCAATTTTGTCGATGTACTTGCGAAATCACAATTTGACTAAGTGTAAACCAGGGGTCGTGTTGGCGACTATGGATAACGGGAAGGGACCCGTATCGATGATTTGTGGTTTGAGGTCAAGGGTTGGATTTGGGCTCATCCATGCTTACATTACAAAGAGATATATTCTAGTCTGGGGGGCTAGTGGAAAGGTTGGGGTGCAACTTCATGAAAGTGTAGAACCAGTTCCACAGGGTTTGGGTCGATAAAGCGTCGAGATATGAAGAGGAGGGTAGGTTTTATCCATAGTCTGAGTGCTTTGAATAGAGGAATGTCGACAAAATCAAGGCGAGTAACAAGAATATTAGGGCAGTCTTAGGTAAGTAGCATAGGTAAGGTGAGTTCATATTTTATGGAGCAGAGTGACATCTAAATTTAACCTAACTGAAAAAATGAAAAAAGGGTATGTGGAAATTAGGGTCAAAGGCCTACATGGCATGGATGACACATGGATGATGAAGGGGTTTAAGAAAAAGCGAGGCGTTTCCCGTGAAGTTGATCTTCCCGTGCATTGGACCTATCTTTCTTTAACTCGATAATATACAATGGTGAGGATGAAAGACCATGGATTCAAGTTTTATAACCTTTTCCCGGGCATGGAGTTCGAGATACCGGAGAGGAATAATGGAAGCATGCCAATGTACCGATGATGTTTGTATTAACCCTGTCGGGACTAAACCATGGAGAATCAATGAAGAAGTTGTCAACTCCTCCGATAATAAGCTTTGTGTATCGGTGAATAAGTTTTCAACTCCTCCGATAATAAGGTTTGTGTATCGGTGAAGAAGTTCTCAACTTCACCGATGGAGAGAGATGCATATTGGGAGCGATGTCATTAACTGTGACGATATAAAAGGTTTTGGATCGACAATGTTGGTGAAAAGGGTGCCATAATGAAATGTTTTTGTACTGACAACAATTAGGTGATTGTATCCATTACATCGACAAACTTAACTAGAAGGTGGTCGGTGTACCGACGAAGCTAAGGGAAACTTCAGTGATACACTTGACTTTGAACTCGAACAAAATATCGTTATGTTTCCAGCCCTTACAGTGTATACCAATGATCTTGTTGTGAACTCTGTCAATGTATACACAAATTTTGTGGGAAGTTTATCGATACTCAAAAACGTTTTTCTTAGAAATGGTTAAATGTTATGCCGGAAAACAAACAAAAATTGTAAGTTAAAAGAAATTCTCAAAGAGGCACGGGTAGACTTCAATGGAGATCAAGAAGACGAACGATTTTCTCAGCTAGTAAGAGGGTATTGAGACAAAAGGAGGGTCCCATTTTTTTGGTTTGAAATGAATCTATGAGCAAGGACAAAAGAAAAAGGGAAGGTGTTGATGCTTGGCACAACAAAACCATTCACATGCTTTCAAAGTTATTTCTCATGTCTTGCGTCAAAATATTTTATGTTGCCTCCTCTCCATACTTTGTTTCATGCATGTTTAATACACCATAACAAAGCATAGTAGATATAATTAATATAAAGGTTATTTTATTGTTCCATTAATTATAAAACATAGGAAGATAAACAACATAACTACATACAAATTGTTCAATTAAACCTTGATACGTCAACATATACTCACAACCCTCACTTAAACCAATAATTGTCAATTGTTTGGTTGGCTCTTCTTTGTATGTTAGCATCTATTAGAAGACATCCATGGATGAGTGTAAATTGATTATTTAAATACAAAGATCACCACAAATATGAAAACTTAAGTAATGTTGAAAACGTAAGTACTCACAAACTTTGCGAACAAACCTTTTATTCCTTGTTGTCATGTCTTATGTGCTCATTGAGTTCAATTTTTTTTCTTTTTTGCAACACAACAATTGAAAATTAGTATTTCATATGATAGTTAAATTCAATGTACATAAAAGAATAAATGAATGATCACATACCACTAATGCACGTTGTTGTTGGGATGCATCCTCTTGTGATGTAATTATGTTCATCTCTTTTAAGATCTCCTTGTACACTTTTTTGAACATCCTTACCGACATGTACTGGCTTTCCCCTCGTTTGTTGCATGGAATTTTCATAATCTTCCTGAAAAACGAAAAAATCACAATAATCTTTTTTCAAATGGACATTAAGTAAATATAACAAAACAAATTAATTTGGTAATTATTGGAAAATGTTATAGAAAAACATGTTTATTAATAATACTTTTTAAACGACTTGTTTTTGTTATTGCAAGGTTCATGGGTCTCATTGACCATAGCTCCATAAACGCTTCCTATAGTGTATGTATCACCTTATTCTTGGAGTCACTGGATTGATTTTTGTATTGTAAGTGGAAAGTACGTTTATACAGTCTTTCCACTATATCCCTCAAAGCTATGTAAATCAATTTGTCCCTCTTATTAACTTCAAGCACCATTTTAGATGAACTAGTGACCAAACTGTCATCATCATTTACATCCTTAAGAATTTTTGTCCTCTTAGGAAGAGATTCCATTCCCTCGCTATCGGTTCCTACATAACATTAAAAAAATGTGAAATTGAGTGTTTAAAACTTGTTAGCGATTAATGTTAAGAAATTTTTTTTAGTAAAAGGTAAGAACAAACTTCATGGTTATTACCTTTTGATCCATTTGTTTCCTCTCTTTTCAACATTTCCATAAATCTTTTACGCTCTTTTGCACTCATATTGCAAATAATCTTGTTGAGTTTCTTCGACATTTTGATCTACATGACACACATTAACCAATACAAATCATTAATTCAAACTTACAAATATTTCAAATATATTAAATTTTTAATAAAACTTAAAGAAATTGCCTCCCTCTCTTGTTGAGATGAGCTACCATTGCGCTCGTTGCAATAGGATGTTTTCCTCGAACTTCTATCGACCATCTTGTATAAAAATAATAATTCAAATATCATCAAAAATAAAAATTGTGAAATTTTTATACAATCTAATATTTCAGTACACGCCATTAAACATAACTTCCTGGGGAATCAAACATATATACGCACAGGTGCATACTATTAGTCATTGCACACCACTAACACGTACTTATATAATTCTAAAATAAATATTATTTATATTTTCAACCAATCAATGCTTTTGACAGATATATGCGCCCCGATGTGTTTGTTTGTAAAGTGAGCACTAGGTCGCTACCTTTGTACAACGTGCCCCAGTGCGATTTTCCTATACACTGCGCACCATGTACCACAGAAAAGTTTTTTGATGAAATCACTAACAACGACATGGTTTGGGATCGGATGCAATGAGTGGTACCATTACAAGGGATACCAAACACCCCATATACAACTAAATAAACCCTATAACAATTTATTGCTTAAAAGAATAAACCCTATAAAAGTCTATTGATTAAAAAAAGAGGGGAACCAAAATAAACAACAAGAAAGCTAGGGCTTCCAATACCGAAGGTAACTATGGAACCATTTTATTTTTTTAGCAGTCGTTGAAAATACTTTGAATCAAATATGGAAAGATTGAAATCATCTGTAGAATGAAATCACATACCTGAAATTTCTTCTTTTAAGATTTGTATGTGCCCTACAGATCTCTTTCAAATTCGTCTCTTCAAAAAAATCTACCCACTCCAAAGTCTTCAGTGGTAAATCTCTCTTCCACAAATATTCCCTCTAAATTCTCCAAGAAAAATGAAATAATGAACAATGTTTTAATTTATAAACAAATACATTTCAAAAAATGAAATTCCTGCTCTTTTTTCATTGTGTTTTTCACTGTATCTATTGTACTAGTGTGCTACAAAGCTCATTGGTACACTTTGTATGTAAAAGCACTTAGTAAACCATATATTTAAAAAATTAAATTTGTCATCAAATCAGTGTGCCACACAGATCAGTGAGCTCGGTGTGTATATACATAAAAACACACTGTGATCCAGATGGATATCAGTGGCCACCCACCTTTTCCAACTGGCTCAAAACAATTTTGGCAATTTACTATTTTTAGCAGTTTTAACTTCCGGGGCCATTTTGAGGGCCTAAATGAAGGTTTTTTGGGATCAAGCTCCTCAATGATAGTTGAAGTCATCATTGAGCCCCCAAAATGAATCTTCTCGACGATACCTTTCCAACAGGCTATCACACGCCTAAAATGGAGATTGTATGCAAAAGTTACGACCCCAGGAAGTTGATGTACTAACTTACCCAAACGGGGCCCACATGACTTTTGGCGCTTCATCTCCTAGGGTTAGGTTTTTTTATGTCTAGGGTTTTTGGAATTCTTGCTTATTGTAAAAAGGCCTTCAGAGCCTCATTGTAACCATCTTCTTCCGAATGAGCGCAGTCGTCACATCTCTTCTCAGAGATAAGCCACCACGATTCCAGCAAGCTTGTTTCCGCTGCATTTTACAGTTTTTAGCTTATTTCGTTATTGAATAGAAAACCAGTTTTACTGTATCTCTGTTATTTTTTGTTAAGCAAATGTTAATAATCTGTATTCATTTCGTTCTTCTCATAAAATTCGGATCACACTAATACCAATTTTATCAACAAAATAGAAATGCAAACCTTCACAATTAAAATTTACAGATATTTTGCTTTGTGGAGACTCTAACGGAGGTCACAGTTTGATGTGCTTCATAGTGTAGTGCATCGATGCATACTCTAACATCCCCACTATAATTTCCATTTAATTAATGCTTAATGTAGATATTATGTGTGGCCACGACCAAGCGATGTATATGCAAATTGTATTTCTGAATTTTAATAATAAAATGTGATGCCAGATGCCAAGGGATAGGGACATAAATGGGGGATGATTAATCCACAAGAGAGGAGGGTCTAAGAGAATGTCTAAGAGGGGTCCAAGGGGGAATTACCCATGTCTATTATTTCAATCCACTTCCTAAAATTACTATTGGTGTATGAACCTTTTATTTTATTGTTGAGTGTTCTCAAAGCCAATCATCGAATGCATGTAAGAGGGTGAGTAGGAGGAGTTACATCTCATAGTTATTGAGAGCATGGGGGTTTAGTACAATCAATTTGGGGAACTGTTTAAGTCAGGAAAGTAAGCCAAAGGAGAAAAATTCACATCTACAGTTACAATAGTGGTAGATAGGGAATGTTTTTGCATGAACAAGTAGAGAGCATAAAAGAAGAGCTTGGAGCTTGAGCAACCATGGAGGGTAAATTCTGGAGCACATTTGGAGCAAAATAATGAAGAGTCAAGTTGCCAAGCCCAAAGAGTGAACTCTTGTGTGAGTTGCACTATAAAAACAAGTGATTGTTGTTGTTTTTTTCATGGTAGTTTTCCTAGTAGTGAGCTCCCTCGAGTTTCCCAGTAGTGAGATTCATGATTACCTATGCCAGAGAGACCCTGATAAATGAATGGGATGCCCGATGGAAAAGGAGCAGTGAAGAGGTTCATTTCTTGGGTTGGGTAGGTCATGAGGAAGAGAGCTGGTGGAAAATCGGGATAGTTGTAGGAGAATGCCAATGGGTTGTGGGATTTTCTGAGCTGTGAGTGGACAATGAGAGATCACCCTCTTTTGTGGATTGCTAACTCGAGCTTGGGGGTGACTTGTTGTTGATATTTGGAACAACAAGTAAATGGTTGGGTGGAAGGTCCATCCCAAGCAGCTGGTTGCACAATTATTTTTAAAGATAAGCATTTTATCTTGTTTTTGTGTTGCACTATGAGTTTAATTGTTGTGTATTAACTCTATGTTTGAAAACGATTTATATGTTGTTGTGCTAAGTTATTTGAATTGCTTTCATGTTGTTTTTAGCATGTTGTAGATGCATTTAATTATGATAATAGAAAGTAGTTAAATATGTGTGTAATTCGTAGGTGGTAAGCTACATGAATTTAGTTAACAAGAAAAATTTCATTTTTATGTGTTTTCCGCGTAGTAATGATCCTTAGTTCCATTGGGGGTCGTTACAAATTGGTATCAGAGCTTATGGTTCAACAATGGACTCGTATGGGCCAAGAACCAATGCAAATTTGGTAAAAAATCAATTTTATGGACTTTTTTTGTGACAGATTTGGGGAAAAAGACAAATTTCAGAGTGAAATCCCCAAATTTGTAAACCATTTAGTTTGAAATTGCCTTAGAACCCTCTCAGTGGTGATCAATGGCATCAATTTGCAGAGTTGCAGAGTTAAAATTCGACTTGGAAGGTTGAATTTCATGTTTTAATGGCCGCTATAGATTTGGGACAAGTTTAATGAATCGACAACCGAGATCACATTTCATTTCGAGATAAACAACCCAAATTCATCATGAATAGATTTAAAAACTTATAAGGTTTTTTAGAGTTTGGCAAGGTTTAGCAAATCAACGACCAAGATTAATTTCAGAGGTGTGTGAAGTGGAGAAAATCGACAGTTTGGAGTAGTTTTTGGAGGTTGGGAAAAGGGAGTCGATCGATAGTCAAGATAATCTTGGCTTGGAGATCGAAAACCCATATTCATTTTGTTTTTGGTCGAAAATTTACTAAGTATCGGAAGTTGGAAAAAATCACAAATAAGTTAAATCACCAAAAGATAACTATGAGGGTCAATGGTTGATGATCAAATTGACTAAATGGATGAAGTGGTTGGTTCAGTGAGAGAAATCGTCGACAACCAATGATCGGTTTGGCCAATTTAGTGAGGTTTTTGGGTCGCCCAAGGGAAACTGTCGATCGTCGATGAAGAAAAGAGTAGGATGACGTGCCATGCCACGTCAGCCAGGATGGTACCTTAGGATGATGTGTCATTCCATGTCAACATCCACATGCCAAGCCACATAATCCAGGATGACACCTTAGGATGATGTGTCATGCCACATGAACATCCACATGCCAGGCCATGTCAGTTAATAAATGGTCTATGGTCGATGATCGGGGCGGCCAGGTTGGTGAAGGGTTTTCGTATGTAAACATAAATGGTCAATATTTTATGATTAGGTTGACCGAATTGGTAAAGTGTTTCAATCATCTTAGAGAAATCGTTGATGGTCGGTGGTCGGGTCGGTCGATTCAGTGATGTCTTGCAAGTCAGTCGCTAAAGGAAAGGGTCGATGGTCGATGGTCAGGTCAACAATTTGGGCAAGGTGTTTCATGCATTGAGAGGAAAATGTCAATTTTCGATAAATTTCAGGTAAATGGCTGAGATTTTCCCCAATTTCAAGATCAACGGTGTGGGTTAAAATGTTGTTATAACAATAAAACAATCAATTTCGGTATGAAATTTTTAAGGCTTTGAACTTGTGGAGCAATTTTGAGGCCCTAAACGACATTTTTAAGCAGTCATTTTTTAGTGCACCCCATGTTTGCAACTTAAATAAAATAACTCAGAGAGATCTTTCCAATGAGTTACTTCAGGCACAAAACAAAGCTCGTTTGAGAAAGTTGCAACCGAATCAATTAAGGTAAAATTTCAACATTCGTTTACTTCCAGAGGGCATTACACCTTGCTCATAAGTCTGTTTGAGGCACATGAGCAGTCTATGGAAAGCTTATGAACCATAGAACACAACCATGAAGCTAGATTTGGAATCTGGGTATGTAAAAATGTGCAGAAAGAGAAAGAAGACACATGTAGCATACATGGATAAAATGAGAAAAATAATCTAAACTTATCCAGACCATGACTTTCAGCTTGAAGCTCAGATTTGAGCAAAAAAATAATCGTTGGAAAGGTCTTGAGTGGGAGAAGACATCTATACACCCATAAATTTGAATTGGGAACTAAAATTTTATCTGAAAGTAATAAAGTAAATTATGCAACAGTAAGTGAGTGGAAGTTACAACTTGTGAATGTTGTATTGTTTCGTGTAGAACTTAGATTGAGGCATGAGTACAACCATTGAAGAGTTGTTTCAGAGAAGAATACATCTAAGGAATCATGTTATGATTTAGTGCATTATGCTCTTCATAAATTAATATGAAGAAAAACTTGTAATCTAGTTAATGAAATGTTTTATAATATGCATGTGCTAACAATAATTATTACATGCACATTTCATGCAAAATTAGAGGTAGAAGAAAATAAATTTATTTATTATATGAGGACTGGATTTATGGAAGATGCCCATGGATCTTACAACCATGAGGAGGAGATCAAATGTCTTCATATCGACATGGTAAATGATGAGACAAAGTTTAATGGGAGGAGAGTTAGGTAAGAGCTTGCAACTATGAGAAGTTTGTAGAGAGAAGTGCAAAGTTATAGGGTAGATAATGAAAGGATTACGAATGCTTAGGAAGAGACCGTTCAAATTTTGAAAATGTTGTATAGGAAATCAAATAAAGACTATCACACATAGTAAGCAACTAGTGCTAGACAAGTGACAACATCCAGAGCCCATAGCAGAAGGGATGATCATGGGAATGACATGCATTCAATAAGTATGAGTAGGTGTTATCATTCACCAAAGCAATCCACTAGGTGAAATCAGGCAAACTCGAGGCCAAGGAGAAACCCAAGTGTGTCTCATGTCAAGAGGCAAAGGAGAAGGCTCAAGCCATACATCTTGCAAGGTGAACTCGAGAAAATCAAGCCACCAACTTTCAATGGTGAGCATAGGAAAGGAGAAGAGGTCAGGGCTTGGCTATTGGAAATGAAGAAATATTTATAGCTGCCTGATTACCCGTCAAGGGTAGAAGCTAGAATTTCAACCTACCACTTGCAAGGAAAGAAAACCATGTGGTGGTATCAACTTAAGCAAGCCAAGCACTTTGATGAGAAGAGGATCTAATGGAGACAATTCAAAGGATATTTCTAAGAGAAATATTTGTCTGGGCATTGTTATGAAAGGAAGACGAAAGAGTTATTTGAACTCAAGTTGGGAAGCATGAAAATGGATGAATATGATAAGAGGTTATTTGAATTGATGAAGTATGTTGACTTCATAAAGGATGAGAAATTCAAAATCCAAAGGTTTCTAAGTGGGTTACCCTCTTTCTATAGTGACAAGGTACAATAGGATAACCCCGAGACTTTGGAGAAATCCATAAGGAGAGAAAAGCATATTTATGAGCATAGCAGAGAAAGGCTAGTTTTCCAAAAAGCTTAGAAAGACAAGATGAAGGGTGAAAAGGATCAAAGGCAGAAAGGTTTTAAGCCACCCTTTTTCAAGAGCAACTTCCAAGCAAATCAACAAGGTCAGTCAACCCAAAATGAGCACAAGATTGCAGATTCATTTGGGAAAAGGCGAATGCAACATCCTGTACAATGTTAGGGATGTGAAGGAAATCAATTATATAGGGATTGCCCTCACAAACGAGAAATAATGAGGGTTGTCCACAACATTAGGGAGGATGAAACATTTGAAGACATGGGAGGAAACATGCCAAGGGTTTATGCAGCCTTAGACAACAAGCAAGACTAATATTAATCCCCCATAATTGAAGTGGAAGGTAAGATTCTTAACCAACCCATAGCAATTTTAATTGATTCTGAATCTAGCCATGGTTACATAAACTCTAACATTATTGAAATATTTCACTTGAAAAGGAGTAAGCATAAGAAATCTTGGTTAGCTCAGTTGGTCGTAGGGGCTAAGAGGAAAATCAATGAGATGGTTAAAGATTGTCCAATAGACATGAATGGACTCAACACAAAGGTAGATGTGAACATCATACCATTGGGTTCATATGTTTGTCTAATTAGCATGGATTGGTTGGAAAAACAACATGATTTCCTAGACTGCTACAATAAGACAATCACATTTCTTGACAAAGAAGGGAAGCAAGGCAAGGTTCAAGGCATTCCAAGGGCTGTAGTTGTTAGGAAAATTTTAGCTATGCAGTTGAAAAAGAGTTTCATGAAGGGATAACAAATTTTTGCAGCCCACATAGAAGAGGCAACCAAAGATAAAGTGGAAAGAATTGGAGACCATATGGTCTTGAGGGATTTTGAAGATGTTTTTGGGGATATCCCATGATTTCTACCAAAGAGAGACATTGATTTCTCTATCGATTTGGTGCCAGGAGTTGTCCCAGTGTCTAAGGCACCTTACAGAATGGGCACACCAAAGTTGAAAGAGTTGCATATGTAGCTCGATTAGATATTAAAGAAGGGGTATATACACCCAAGTGTGTCACCTTGGGGTGCCCCGACTCTTTTTTCTTTAAGAAATATGGATCCTTAAGGCTTTGTATTGATTCAATACAACTAAATAAGGTCACAATAAAGAACAAATATCCTTTGCCAAGGATTGATGATTTATTTGACCAGCTGAAAGGTGCAAGAATATTTTCCAAGATTGACTTGAGATCAGGTTATCATCAAATGAAAATAAAGAAAGAAGATATCAACAAGACAACATTCAGGAAAAGATATGGGCATTATGAATTCACGGTAGTGCAATTTGAGTTATTAAATGCCCCAGTTGTTTTCATGTGCCTAATGAATGGAGTGTCCGGGGAATACCTAGACAAGTTTGTAATTGTGTTCTTGGATGATATACTCATTTACTCAAAGACATAGAAGAACATGAGCAACATTTAAGAATGGTGTTGCAAGTTTTAAAAGAGCATAAATTGTATGTCAATCTTTAATCAGAAGAAGATTCGCTACTTGGGGCATATAATTTCAACAGTTGATCCCGAGAAGATAAAGGTTGTTGAGGTGAGGAATGGAAAGTTCTCACTCAAGCATTTTCGAATCTCACTGGGCTAAGGTGAGATAGGAGGGAGTGTTACCCTGGGTTTATAGCCTATGCAAAACTATCAATAATCCCACAAGAAATATGTTCTTGGGCCTAGTGTTATTATCAAGTTGCATGTTTCTACTAAAAAAATGTAAAAATGTTTATATGTGAATGATTACAAAATTAAAATGAATGAAATAAAGAATACAAACAATCTGGAAAATCATTAACACAAGTCGCAATTGAGAATAAACCAGATTTTTATTAATGATAGCTTTTCTGAGTTGCAACAAAATGTCTATTTTCAAACCCATGCAAGGGTAAGGACCAAGATCAAACTTAGAAGTATTGGATGGAATTTAACAATCATACAAAGACATCTGGTGTCTGAAATAAACTGACCAAGACTGAAATGTAATGGATCAACCAAGACACAAGCCCATCAAATCTTGAATCAACAAAATATTCTTAATCAGAATTGAAAAATAATTCAAAAATTCTAACAAAACTACACAAACTACAAAGAGAAATGGATGACCTTTTGAAGCACGTCAAATATCAATGCTTCTTAGTCCTTTCTTCTTTTCCACCTTTAGAATGATCATGTTGTCAACAAAAGGATTTAGCTCTTTAAGGAACTCAAAAAATGAAAGAATGAAATTTAGAAATCTCAATATGAAACAAGAGAAAACCTTCTCAGAAGTGTTTCTCTCTAATTCCTCGTGTCCTTCTTGTCCTTCTTTTCTTCCTTTTATTCTCTAAAGGTAGTTCTCCAAGTAGTTGAACTACTTTTAGTTATTTAAGTTAAATAAATTTAGTTAATAAATAGGACAAGTAATGTTATGATAAGGATAATTAATAAATAATACAATAACTAAATAGGTGCCCCCCCCCCTCTATTATGCATCTCTTATTTCTAAAATCAATTCTAGATTTTCCTTGTCGCTCCACAATATAATCATCAAATATATATATAAAAGAAATCAACATTATATAGCATACCATAGACATGCACTCAAAACATCATGACATATATCACTTGTATCTCTCATAAATAAAACATAATATTTTAAAGTTTCAAAGACAAATATCATGGTTCTTCCATCTGTGCAAAATAGTGTCATAGTAAAATGTCATAATAACATAATTAAAATAGCCTACAATTTTTTTTTCTAAAAAGTTCTTCTCTTTCCCTGATGAAGTCCTCATACTGAGACTTATTTTCCTCCAACTAGGCTACCTCTGGATGCATATCATCTAAACTTCTCTTACACTGCATGTTGATTTTATCTTTGAGTGAGCAGAGGAAGATGACTTAGCCATGTTGGTAGAAGTAATCGGTTGCTTTCTTTTGTCAACTCAAGAGCCAAGTGGTGTAGTTTTGTAATCTTTTGTAGGAGGAGGAGGAGGATGCATAGACTCATGTGTAGCAACAATGTGAACTCATGATATTGGGTGAACTGAGTGAGATGAAACATCTAACATAATATGTCATCATGATTAAATTGGCTCTGACATAAAACAACCATGCAACACAATGAGAAGTGAAGGGGAAAAGTGAAAACATGGACAAACGTATAACTCTGAAAACATTCATTAATGACACCCAACCCTGAAATCCATACATGTTGATTACTACTTCCATACAAAAGACTATCCAAATTTTATTTCAAAACATGTTTGCAAGTGTTCATCATAATATCAAACAACAAAAATAATTCCCAAGTCCTTTTCACATCATTTAACTCTGCCTTTTAACCATGTTGATTACATAAGTTGTTTCTCTTATTATGCATATTATTTGATTATATAGACATGACACAAATGGAAAAAAGAATTTTAATGAAAGGGACTTTGGGAAAGGACTTATGTAAAGTGAAACTAATGAGGGAAAATACGTCTATATAATAAACATATGGCTTCCTTTATTCAATTTTGCCATCTTCATTCATACAAATCATTTCCTTTAAAAAGTATAAACCTTTGACGTGTATAAAATGAGAGATAGTTCAAACCTCATCTCTTTTCAACCATAATTGTATATTGCAAACAAACAACCTACACGAAATAATTTATCTTTCAACTCTATCCTTGTTTCATTACATCAACAACATACTCCAACTATATATCCTTCATATTTCCACTTTATTTAATTATATAGGCAAAGGAAAGAAACGAGAAATGGAATTTTGGTGAGAGAGGATAAGGAAGAATTAACTTATGAAAAATGGTATTTATGAATGGGAAATGAAGCCTAGATAATCATCCCAATAAAATCAATTAATTCCTTTTCTTATAGCACCCATTATAAACATCATTTTAAACAAACATCTCATATTGGTCGAATATAAGTATGTTGTATCTTCAAAAGAAAATGTTATTTTAAATCAAAGTAATGTCATAGAAAATTGATCAACATAAACATAGCAACATAGGGTGTGAGCTTCAGTATGGTTATTTCACACTGCAACCATATTTGAACTATGTTCTTAATGCAATCAAAACCAAAACCATTTTTCAAAGAAAATTGTTTACGAATTAACCATTGCAACCGATCATTTTGGTTCCAGTTACCTTTCATTTCTTTTTGTAGGAATCGCATGCTAGACAACATACCAATATGCATGTAACACTATGCCCTGGCCATTTGCGTTGAAGAGAGGACGAACTATAAATAACTCAAATAAACCAAGTTCGAGCCCGCTTGTGTTATTGTAGAGATAGGGTATTACCCTATTACTTTGAAATCAAGTTGAGTCGTGTTAACTCATAATGAGAAAATGAATTGGAAAGCACGCGTACCAATTACCATAACCAAATTCTATCACCAGAATCTAGTTCGAGTTCAGATCTACTCCAGTATACAACCAACTTAAAATGGCTCTCATTTGAGAACATAATGAGAATGGTGGTGCGAACTGTGAGCCAAAATATTCATGAG
This sequence comes from Picea engelmannii, assembly GCA_009831015.1. Taxonomy (NCBI): domain Eukaryota; kingdom Viridiplantae; phylum Streptophyta; class Pinopsida; order Pinales; family Pinaceae; genus Picea; species Picea engelmannii. Next base: position 157,620 of record ML803963.1, on the reverse strand, counting down.
TTCAGATAAATCTCGTGTCCACACAAGATAGATTTGAATACCCTTTTGATCTTGACCGAGCATTCAAAACCAAAGTGTGGGTATAAACCAATCGACAGAGCACAACAATTCAACCTAGGTTCAAAACCCATCTTTTTATTTCACAGTTAAAACATAAAGGGCGAGTTCAATCAGGAATTTGAACTCTTAGTTCACCAATAAAAACTACAACCAGAACCTAGTTTCAAATATTTAGCATGAACCAACAAAAATCGCAAAACATGTCCATAATGAGTTTGAATACTTTCAGGAAGATCAACTAATAATCTTTATTCACAAAATCAAACTGGGTTGTTCCTAAAATGTGCAAGGAAAAAATATAAACAGAAGTCGAGTTCGAGTCTCGACTACATGCAAACCAGGGGTTGCCCAAAATCCTTTTTTTCTTTAAAAAATGATATGGAAAGTGTGAATATGGAATATGCAAGCAAAGCTACTACCAACGTTATGTAAACGAATAATTTTCTTACTTTTTCTTTTAAGAAACGGTAGAGAAGGGGAAAAAATGACATTTATTCACACAATAATGCTAAACTAGAGCAAGATATAACCATATTTAAGACAAATTTGTTGTATAAGATGTAAAACAAACTATTGGCCCATACATTGCACAATGATGATTTTAAACAATGATGAAGGGACAATTTTTTTATGAAACCATTGGGAGTGAGGTCTCAGCAAGCGGAGCTCGAAGCTTCTTTCCTTAACCTCCAATAGAGCAATTGACCCAAAACCAAGGTGTATAGTATCCATCTTGTAGAAGTTGATAAGGCCTGATGGTTGGAGATGAGGTCTAAGGGTTTTTATCATGCATGCAGAAATGACCTAAAGATTCTTACTTCTTACCATCATCCCATGCCTAAACCCCCATTACTCATATGCAAATACAAGGTTCAAAAGATCAAGTTATCGTACCTTATTTTCCATGTTTGATGTCGATCCCTTTTTACTCTTGGTTGTTCTTTGAGTGCAACTCTCCTCCCAATGTTGACCTGCATTCACAAAAGACAAACAAATAACTCCACATGCATTTGATCTATGAACTAATGGGTTAGAGATTTAATCATTCATACATTCAATATTAAAATAAATGACAATCTCATATGGTGAGACGGGAAAATCAATTCTTTTATTAACTTCACAATGATACCTTACAATGATAAAGTCGACCACTGCTCCTCGATCCTGGTCCTGGGCTCTTCTTTCACTGTCTTCCAACTGCTTTTCTCTATATTTCTCTTTACACAAGGATGGCTAAAGGTTGGGACAAAGGGAATGCTAAATCGGGTACAATTTCTTTACTATGATTTTCCTCCTTTCAAATGGGACCCCTACCCCTTCTTTTATAGGCTGGAAGGAGCTAGGTATTTGGTCGAATGACCGACCATGCATGGTCGAAAGGTTTAGTTAACTTACCCAAAGCTGTGTGTTCCGTCAACAACTTTCCTTTTTTCGTGCTTTTGTAGGTACACACGGGTTGTCTTGGGTCAGCTAGCATGTACACGCGTGCAGTAATGGAGCAGGGCGTGTGGGCCTTTATAAAGAGGATTTTTAAGAAGAGTTTTTCAGTAGTGTTTCGGCAAAGAAGGAATCTGGGATGGCTTGATGCCAGGTAAGCATGTATGGTGAAAATTAAGGTTATAACACAAGGCAGTGTGCAGGACTGTGGAATGTCCACGTTCTGATGCCTTCAATGCACGACCAACTCAATCACATCGCCAAACCAAGAAACCATACCAATGCATGCCAAGTCAACAATCCACCCATCATACATAACCCTCACACCATGTGAAACTTCCATTATGTCAAATCAAATAAACATAAGATATGTTGCATCATAACTTTTAGATAGGTGGCATCCATGTATACCACAAGTGAAATATATAAACCAAGACAACTCTATATTATATGTGAGCTTCACATGTCAACTATAAACCATACACAAGTTGCATACATCATGTGTCAAGTGCTTTGTATGTGAGGTTTCACTTGAGTTGCTTCAACATGGTATTCCAATCATAACCCAAAATTGTTTACACCATGTATTAATGTATTAAACCAATGTGACTCATATATGACTTAACCATATTGAACCCATTAACCCAATATCCATACATGGTGTCAGTTCTAATAGGGTGCTTTAGTAATAAATCCCGGATTAAAAAAAAAAAAAACTCTTAGACACCATGCACCAAAAGACTACAAGACATATGATGCTCTTCATGGTGCTCATGTATCGAGTTCTATGAGCGTTAGAACATATTAAAATCATAATAAAACCAAAACCTTTGCCAATTATCAAACCATGTAACTTATACTTGACATGTTTGCATAATATAATAGATGAAAGAATTGTGATTGGGCATGTTCATCATGTCATGAAGCTCAACAACTAAATTTATGCACTTATACATGTATCGTCAACTTGCACATACCATCATAACTTGTTATGGTGCTAATTTTTAATGTCGATGCAAGAAATCTTCTAAACCTCAAGCATGTGCACAACAAAATAATAGTTGATCCATTTCTTCAAGATCTCATGAGCTGAAGTATTTCATGCACAGAAGAAAATCTTAGAAAACCAACATTTTTGCATTTTTTTTCCTTGGGGACCCCACCTATTAGCTATATAATAATTATTATCATAGGCTTCACAATACTTTGTGAGCTTTTATAATAGGTGAGGATATTTTGAGTCAATAAAGGCCATTAGAGTACAACCAACGCTAAGAAGTGCTACCAAGGTCAGAGCATTCATGGGTCTTGTCGATTATTATCGAAGATTCATAAAAGGGTTCTCCAAGATTGCAATCCCAATCACTTCTTTGCAAATTAAGGGAGTGAAATTTGAATGGACTCCCAAGTGTGAAGAGAGTTTTCAACAATTTAACAACATCTTGAAAAGTGCACCAATCTTGAATATTGCGGAT
>ML803963.1:104328-154548 GCA_009831015.1 Picea engelmannii | reverse complement strand
ACCGAGCTCACTGATCTGTGTGGCACACTGATTTGATGACAAATTTAATTTTTTAAATATATGGTTTACTAAGTGCTTTTACATACAAAGTGTACCAATGAGCTTTGTAGCACACTAGTACAATAGATACAGTGAAAAACACAATGAAAAAAGAGCAGGAATTTCATTTTTTGAAATGTATTTGTTTATAAATTAAAACATTGTTCATTATTTCATTTTTCTTGGAGAATTTAGAGGGAATATTTGTGGAAGAGAGATTTACCACTGAAGACTTTGGAGTGGGTAGATTTTTTTGAAGAGACGAATTTGAAAGAGATCTGTAGGGCACATACAAATCTTAAAAGAAGAAATTTCAGGTATGTGATTTCATTCTACAGATGATTTCAATCTTTCCATATTTGATTCAAAGTATTTTCAACGACTGCTAAAAAAATAAAATGGTTCCATAGTTACCTTCGGTATTGGAAGCCCTAGCTTTCTTGTTGTTTATTTTGGTTCCCCTCTTTTTTTAATCAATAGACTTTTATAGGGTTTATTCTTTTAAGCAATAAATTGTTATAGGGTTTATTTAGTTGTATATGGGGTGTTTGGTATCCCTTGTAATGGTACCACTCATTGCATCCGATCCCAAACCATGTCGTTGTTAGTGATTTCATCAAAAAACTTTTCTGTGGTACATGGTGCGCAGTGTATAGGAAAATCGCACTGGGGCACGTTGTACAAAGGTAGCGACCTAGTGCTCACTTTACAAACAAACACATCGGGGCGCATATATCTGTCAAAAGCATTGATTGGTTGAAAATATAAATAATATTTATTTTAGAATTATATAAGTACGTGTTAGTGGTGTGCAATGACTAATAGTATGCACCTGTGCGTATATATGTTTGATTCCCCAGGAAGTTATGTTTAATGGCGTGTACTGAAATATTAGATTGTATAAAAATTTCACAATTTTTATTTTTGATGATATTTGAATTATTATTTTTATACAAGATGGTCGATAGAAGTTCGAGGAAAACATCCTATTGCAACGAGCGCAATGGTAGCTCATCTCAACAAGAGAGGGAGGCAATTTCTTTAAGTTTTATTAAAAATTTAATATATTTGAAATATTTGTAAGTTTGAATTAATGATTTGTATTGGTTAATGTGTGTCATGTAGATCAAAATGTCGAAGAAACTCAACAAGATTATTTGCAATATGAGTGCAAAAGAGCGTAAAAGATTTATGGAAATGTTGAAAAGAGAGGAAACAAATGGATCAAAAGGTAATAACCATGAAGTTTGTTCTTACCTTTTACTAAAAAAAATTTCTTAACATTAATCGCTAACAAGTTTTAAACACTCAATTTCACATTTTTTTAATGTTATGTAGGAACCGATAGCGAGGGAATGGAATCTCTTCCTAAGAGGACAAAAATTCTTAAGGATGTAAATGATGATGACAGTTTGGTCACTAGTTCATCTAAAATGGTGCTTGAAGTTAATAAGAGGGACAAATTGATTTACATAGCTTTGAGGGATATAGTGGAAAGACTGTATAAACGTACTTTCCACTTACAATACAAAAATCAATCCAGTGACTCCAAGAATAAGGTGATACATACACTATAGGAAGCGTTTATGGAGCTATGGTCAATGAGACCCATGAACCTTGCAATAACAAAAACAAGTCGTTTAAAAAGTATTATTAATAAACATGTTTTTCTATAACATTTTCCAATAATTACCAAATTAATTTGTTTTGTTATATTTACTTAATGTCCATTTGAAAAAAGATTATTGTGATTTTTTCGTTTTTCAGGAAGATTATGAAAATTCCATGCAACAAACGAGGGGAAAGCCAGTACATGTCGGTAAGGATGTTCAAAAAAGTGTACAAGGAGATCTTAAAAGAGATGAACATAATTACATCACAAGAGGATGCATCCCAACAACAACGTGCATTAGTGGTATGTGATCATTCATTTATTCTTTTATGTACATTGAATTTAACTATCATATGAAATACTAATTTTCAATTGTTGTGTTGCAAAAAAGAAAAAAAATTGAACTCAATGAGCACATAAGACATGACAACAAGGAATAAAAGGTTTGTTCGCAAAGTTTGTGAGTACTTACGTTTTCAACATTACTTAAGTTTTCATATTTGTGGTGATCTTTGTATTTAAATAATCAATTTACACTCATCCATGGATGTCTTCTAATAGATGCTAACATACAAAGAAGAGCCAACCAAACAATTGACAATTATTGGTTTAAGTGAGGGTTGTGAGTATATGTTGACGTATCAAGGTTTAATTGAACAATTTGTATGTAGTTATGTTGTTTATCTTCCTATGTTTTATAATTAATGGAACAATAAAATAACCTTTATATTAATTATATCTACTATGCTTTGTTATGGTGTATTAAACATGCATGAAACAAAGTATGGAGAGGAGGCAACATAAAATATTTTGACGCAAGACATGAGAAATAACTTTGAAAGCATGTGAATGGTTTTGTTGTGCCAAGCATCAACACCTTCCCTTTTTCTTTTGTCCTTGCTCATAGATTCATTTCAAACCAAAAAAATGGGACCCTCCTTTTGTCTCAATACCCTCTTACTAGCTGAGAAAATCGTTCGTCTTCTTGATCTCCATTGAAGTCTACCCGTGCCTCTTTGAGAATTTCTTTTAACTTACAATTTTTGTTTGTTTTCCGGCATAACATTTAACCATTTCTAAGAAAAACGTTTTTGAGTATCGATAAACTTCCCACAAAATTTGTGTATACATTGACAGAGTTCACAACAAGATCATTGGTATACACTGTAAGGGCTGGAAACATAACGATATTTTGTTCGAGTTCAAAGTCAAGTGTATCACTGAAGTTTCCCTTAGCTTCGTCGGTACACCGACCACCTTCTAGTTAAGTTTGTCGATGTAATGGATACAATCACCTAATTGTTGTCAGTACAAAAACATTTCATTATGGCACCCTTTTCACCAACATTGTCGATCCAAAACCTTTTATATCGTCACAGTTAATGACATCGCTCCCAATATGCATCTCTCTCCATCGGTGAAGTTGAGAACTTCTTCACCGATACACAAACCTTATTATCGGAGGAGTTGAAAACTTATTCACCGATACACAAAGCTTATTATCGGAGGAGTTGACAACTTCTTCATTGATTCTCCATGGTTTAGTCCCGACAGGGTTAATACAAACATCATCGGTACATTGGCATGCTTCCATTATTCCTCTCCGGTATCTCGAACTCCATGCCCGGGAAAAGGTTATAAAACTTGAATCCATGGTCTTTCATCCTCACCATTGTATATTATCGAGTTAAAGAAAGATAGGTCCAATGCACGGGAAGATCAACTTCACGGGAAACGCCTCGCTTTTTCTTAAACCCCTTCATCATCCATGTGTCATCCATGCCATGTAGGCCTTTGACCCTAATTTCCACATACCCTTTTTTCATTTTTTCAGTTAGGTTAAATTTAGATGTCACTCTGCTCCATAAAATATGAACTCACCTTACCTATGCTACTTACCTAAGACTGCCCTAATATTCTTGTTACTCGCCTTGATTTTGTCGACATTCCTCTATTCAAAGCACTCAGACTATGGATAAAACCTACCCTCCTCTTCATATCTCGACGCTTTATCGACCCAAACCCTGTGGAACTGGTTCTACACTTTCATGAAGTTGCACCCCAACCTTTCCACTAGCCCCCCAGACTAGAATATATCTCTTTGTAATGTAAGCATGGATGAGCCCAAATCCAACCCTTGACCTCAAACCACAAATCATCGATACGGGTCCCTTCCCGTTATCCATAGTCGCCAACACGACCCCTGGTTTACACTTAGTCAAATTGTGATTTCGCAAGTACATCGACAAAATTGGTAACATCATCATCGACATTTACATTTCTTAGTCAGGGGAGTTCATAACATCCTTGTTGCATACTCTTTGACCATGTCGATGAGGTTAATAACAACTTCGTCAGTTCCCCCTTCACCATATTGGCAGAGTTTTGATGATTAATTCCAATACTGTCAAAGCCATTTTGGCATAATTGTTATGATTGATGTTGAATCAACCGACGATATTTGCATGATTTCTTCTAGTATAAGTTTCCCTTGTCGGTGAAGTTTATGAATTTACCTCTAGTATAAACATTCGAGCATCGACAAAGTTAATATGAGCATTTTTGGTACCACATTGATGGACTTGACGTGAACGCCTTCGGTATCACTCCTTGCTCATCGCCAAACTTGGTACTAACATCCTCGATACTATATCGACGAGCTTCACACTAACATCGTTGATACATTGCTTTACCCACCAGCATCATTCTCATCATTAACATCGACACTCACTTTACCTTACTAGTGTAGTTTTAATGATTGACTCTGGTACATACTGGAGCATTTGTTGTCTTTGGCATTGGTATCACCTTTCTCCATCGACAGAGTTGATATCATTGTTGCCAATTCACCCAGTCTAAGCCAGATTTCACTCGATCCTCACCATGACCCCCATTATCTTCTCATCTTCAAATGATGACTTTCCTCCCCATATTGACTCAAGTAACTCCCTAGACACTGATACATGTTCTTACAAGTTCATTATTAAACTCTTGAATCTTCCCAAAAGCATAAAATTCACTAAATACAAGAAATAACGTCAGTTATGTTCTTTCTTTAGATTATGGTATTTTTTGTAATTGCTTGGCATATTAATGATGAACGTGTCTATTGCATATTCAAATATGTCACCCTATAAGAAAGTTGTAGGTAAATATCCCATGGCAGAGGCCTCTACAAGAAGAAGTCGTCAAGAAGAGGAGGCGGACACCCCAGGGCATGTTTACAATGACACCACAAGATTCATAGAGAAGGGGACTTCAATTAAATGGGGTTAAGTCTTCCAAATGTTTAAGAAACAAAGTTTCCCTATAGAGGTAGAAGATGAAAACGAACTCAATGTCTCCAATAACATCCGTAAATCGGGGTTACACAGGGTTGCATCTCACGAAATGGTTTCCTTGTGTGAATGTAATCTCATGGATCATCGAACATGTAGAGCTCAACAAAAAATATCTACTCAATGCCAAGGGGAAACCCATGGCATCGATTAGGGCGTTTGACATAGCCTCGTACTACTATCTGGAAAGAGGATGTTTTTCATCGGATGAAGAGTTCATCAGGAAATTCCTGCACAATGCAAAAGATTTATTTAAAATATGGTACAATATTGACAAGGAATTCAAAATAAGACCCTCTGGCGAATATCCCACCAATTCTCTGAGGATGTCGTACCATTATATTGTGGCGATGCTATGTAGGTTATATGTGGAATCATATGCATCAAAGTTCTCTTTATCCCTGATTCCCCTAATATACTACTATGTTGACACTTGGTCATCCTTCAACTATGTTGATCTTTTATCAACTTCTCTTAAGGAATCCATCAAAACAGTCAAGGAGACTGCCCCCAATGAGTTTCCCATCTTCCACATGTACTCCTACCTGCTAAACAAACACAACTGGGAGTACACCTCAGCAAGGTGGGAAGAGGAAAAGATCCATTGCAATGCCCGAACATTCGAAGAAGTTATTTCCAGACGGAACAACAAACCTCTAGGAAAGATCTCAAATGGAGAAAAATCCTGGGAGGAGGCATGAAAGAAAGAAGAAGAAGAGGCAATAGGGAGAGCAGTAGCCACGACAACAACTATGCATTATGAATCAAAATAAGGAGAGGAGGTAGCGACAAACAAGAAAAGAAGAAAGAAAGAGAAATTCAAAAAGAAAAAGACGACGTTGTTGAGAAGAAAGGGAAAGCAAAGGAAGCCTAGGATAAAGAAAAATTCGATGCAGTAGACGTGACAACAACATAAGCGGAGGCAAAAGCAACAACTAATGAGGAGGAAACAAAAGCAAAATTCGATACAACAACAATAGCTAAGGTATGAATGGTAGAGAAAATGGCGACATATGAAGCTACAACGAAGGCAGTTTAAGAGGAGCAAAGAAAGAATGATGAAGTAACACTAAATAATGACGCTTCTCCTATGAACACTGACATCCCATGATCGTCGAAAAAAATTCCCCTCACCGAAGGTCATCTTCAATTCGATGAACTCGGATTGGGGCTTCACAAACCTTAAAGGCATAGCATGGTGGCAAACTTTAAAAAGTTCATATTCGACAAAGCCACAAGGCATAATTATGCAACAACAGACCAGGAATCTCCCAGTTACTAGTGGTAAACCATTGTCAGTCATCACAGAAACACCAGTAACAGAAGACGTTAGCAAAGACCTACTCTCCATGCCATTCGTCGACATTTCTTTCACCATAGCAATGGAAAAAAACCTCAAGAATTTGTTCCGTAAAAATGAAGAAAAGGATATTAGGATTAAAGAGTTGAAGGAACAACTCAGACACATAAAGAAAAATAAAGGAGGCCTCGAGGAATTCAAGGCATGTGCTGAGAGGGTAAGGGTAGAGCTTGAGGAGACTATTATGGATATGTATGCCCACCTTTAGGTTTTTCGGCAATTAATATCACAAATAATGGACTAGAATATCTATGTGCAAGCCAAAAGTGTCAAATTCATTTCCATTCGGGAAGGGTTAAAGGATATGCAACAATGGATCACTGAGAACCAGGATGCTCCAACCAAATTGCCTGGTGCCCTGGAAAGAGAAAAAAGGATCAACTATGTTGCCCTTGACCGATGCCAACGAGATGGAGAAAGGGTTGAAAAGGAAACAAAGGTCTCACTAGCAATTTGTGCTCAGCTCCACAAGGTTGCACATGTTATGGTGCACAAATTGTAGGTTGGGAAAATCCCAACCCAAACCACAAAATGGCGACAACTAAAAGAACACCTACCCACTATCACCTTAGATAGGTATTCCCATCACTTTAGAGGTGAAGTGATCACCTAAGGGGGGAATCTCGGAGACCCTAGAGGGGAAAATGAGATGGTAAGTGAGACGATGATATGGATTCCCCTATAGGTCAAGTTTCTATGTGGAATATAGCTTTGATGACACGTCTCGATGGTGGCCAATGGTTGCCAAGAAGTATGAGTACCTGTAAAGAGTGATTGTACCTTCTCGAGACACAAGAAAAGCCAAGAATGCATGTAATATATTAGGTGGACAAGAAATTTAAGCTTGTTGTCCCTAATTGCAGCAGTAAACAAAGATATATATCAGCAAAAGAAAGATTGTTGGAGCTGCTAAAAAGATGCTAAAATTATATCAAATGATGCAAGAGAAAAGTTAGCAAAACACTAGTACAACTCAAGTGTAAAAGCATAAGAATTTAGCATCAATGTAAGGTTGTTATAGACAAGTATTGCAGAGATATATTTGCAGCCTTATGGCTGTATAAAACAAGTTTTTACAACAGAAAAATCAGCCACCAAAAATCACAGGTAATCCACCCAAAACATGTGTTGAGACTAGCATATTATAGGGGTAAATTATTAGCAATTTTTTACGGTTGAACTGTGAGTTATTTAGATATTTGTTTAGGGTTTGCTGCAGCCCTAGTGGCTGTAGATTTTTTTTATTACAACAGCAAGAATTCCTTGACAAAACAAAATGCCTTAGAGGCCTTAGTGAGCTTTAAGCACATATAATAGATTCCAACTTAGACAATTTCAATATCTCGTGATTTCACGTATCCCAATGCAATGATTTTGTTTCTCCAATGAAAGGAGATTAGTGCATTTAGCTATTGGGTTGTGGAGTCATAAAATTTAAAAATATAGTTGAGCTACTTCCTTGGGGGTGTAAGCCATTTTACTCCCCAAGGCAAGCTAAACTAGCTAGGAAAAACCCTAGGAGAGTGTAAACCCTTTTGTTCCTCCTAGTATTGCTTTATGCAACAAGTTATTTCAAGACAAAATGATGGGCTTAGTGGGGTTGTATTCCCTTATCCTCCCCAAAATCTTAGCAAATTAACCTTACAACCAATAAAAGAAGCAATAACAAGATAGATTCCTTACCTAGTCCAAGCATTAACAAGATAAACCTCTTTTTGACCAAGAAAATCCATCATAAAGCAAGAAATAAGCCTCCACAAGAGATAGAGCATCATAATCCATCCAATATCCAAAGATAAACCATTACAAGAGCAAGTGAAAAGAGAGATATACAAAATTACTCAAGTAGGGCACAAATTTCAGCCAAGTATCCTCTCACAAGAGGGAAAATTATGATCCAAATGAGATACAAATGATCTATATTTATACAAAATGTTCTAAACACAGTCTGTCCACATAACTTAGGGTAAACCAAAAAATAAGGGGACAACAACCCTTGTTTTTCCCCTTTACACAAAATAATACTTTTTAATTCATATTTTACACATAAAGTAAAACCCTAAGTAAGACGTCGCCCCTCTAGGGTGACGTTTTGGCACTTTTTGCAAGTCGTTGGAGTATGATATGGGTGAGCTAGGCCTCCAAAGGCCACGTGTCTTCGATCCAAGCATCTTCTCCGGGACCCATGGCTTCCTTCCTTCAAAAATTGCCAAGTGTCCTCAACAACCACCAAACCCTGGCCCTACTATGACGTCAAACCCTCAAGGGTGACGTTTTTGCCTTCTTAGGAAAATCATTTGGGTGGTAGGGGTTAGGTTAGGTCCTCCATGATCTATAATAATCCTCCAAAGGCATGTCTTTGTGATCTAGCATGTGTGCCGTTGGAATCCAACATGTGGGCTTCAAGCCCCACGAAAGCCCAAGCTAGTCTTGTTCCTCCAAAATTGTCCACCAGGTGGATCCTGCAAAGACAAATGGATACGCCCTCCAAGGATCTCAAGTCGAAGAATAATGATGATTAAATCAAATAAATAAAAGAGTCATCTAAGCAAGTACATGCAAACCACCTCATCAAAATAAACTAATGTTCAAAGACCCTATGCAATTTTCCAAGTTTAGGTATGGGACGGTTAACAAAACGACCTATTGGGTGAATCGTACCTCAAGTTTAGGGGTGTTTCCTGAGGGTACCTCCTTCTAAGTCACGTGGATGAGGTTTCATGGATAAGGGGGAGACTTTTTGGCATGGGTTTCATGACATACAAGGATTTGTAGTGTCTCATGTATGGGTGCCTTTAGAGAGGGTGTGTTGCACCTTAATTTTCATACAACCTTTTTTAAAGCCCATTTATTGCTTCTTATTCATTTAGGATGTTTCCAGGCTGAATCCAAGATGGGGCTTCTACCTAAGAATGAAAAATTGTGCCCATCTTGACTCTACCATGGTCACATCATGCTTCCCCAAGTTGGAAACATGTGTGGGGCTTCTAATTAAGAAATAAAAATAGTGCCCACACATGCTCCTCCCCATTTGGCATTTTGTTATTAGTCATTCATTTATGGGTCCCATTAGTTTTTTTTATGAGAGACATTTCATTTTCCTCAGGATCCATGGGCAAGCATCTAGAAGTTCAATGGTTTAGCTCTTATCTTTTTCCAGCCACAACCCTTTGGACATTCAACCCTTTCTTCCCATGAAGTGAGGGACAACCCCTTCTTGGGTCAATACACCCGAAAAACCCAAAAGGTGAGGAGATGACGGGATGAGGTGTGGAAACTGACAAGTATGGTCGGGAATGGCACGATGAATTTTCAAAAAGGACCTCCTAGTAGCATACCTATCCTTAAGGGTGACACACTTACTAGGGCTCAATGTCAGCCACCAAATTGAAACAGGGCAAAAAGCATAATGTCCAAGCAAATGTCACATAATCAAAAGAAGTAATAGATGCAACAAACTCGAATGCCTCAAATATTGAAATGACACTCACCATAATACTTGACTTGTACCTCATGGAGCAAGACCCACTGTCTTCTAGAGGCCAGCTGATGTGGTGGATACCGTCATGACGAACTTCAAGTTGTGGTGGTGAGGTGGGTGTTTGTCTGTGCAAGTGGGCACTACCAGTCAGGCTATCTCTTGGTAATTCATGTTTGTAACATGAGGGCCTCTAGACATCATTTCCTTAGTTATCCCTAGGAATTGGGGATAACATCTGGCTCCTACTTGGGGACATGTGCTCGTCGTAGAGTGCATGAAAATCTCAACATCTCCTGGTGGACCTGTGCCTACATTGAAACATCACACTGTAAAATATAGGGTGGTTCTATTACCCTTCATCCATATACATCAAAACCAAGAATGAAACTAATCTAGAAAAGAAAATTTTAGCATTTTTTCAAAAATTTCTAAACTAAACATGAAATCAATATGCAATTAGAGCAAAATGAAATATGAAATGCATCTAAACTATCATGAGACATCAAGATGCAAATGTAAGAAATCAATATGACCTACGTACTTACCTAGGTCTATGGGGCCCTGAAGATCAGGTGATGGGTCATGTCAGGTTAAATCATACAACCAATGCAACCATATGTTCATCATTTCATCAAGGTATCTCCCCCTATGCTTAATCATGTGAAACAACAAAGACAAGTCCAACACATAATGATCATGAGCATAAATGGACATATAATCAATGATGAAATGAAACTCATGGAGATGGGTGGGAGGGAGGAAATCGTGTTGGAAAGAACATCCACAAGCCTGGTCGATCCATCTCTGAACGAGACTATCGTATGTAGATGATGGCTCATCTATATGACTTAAATTGACCATCTTCTTATCTTCGTGTGTAGCAAGAACAAAATCCCGAGAAGCTTCAAGTGGATCTTCCACATGATGCGCTTCATGGAAGTCTTCTTCATCACTGAAACCATATTTCTTTGTGATCATGGCAAGTAAGGAATTTAATCTATGACACGTTTCAAAAAGATCTAGTGTCAACAAATCAATAGGGTTTTCTTCAACATTCTCCTCATATGAAAGGGCTTGTTCTTCTTCTTCGCTTAAAATGCCATTGCTTCCTTAATGCTGAGAGGAGATAAAGGATCCCAAGAAAACCTGATGATATTCCAAACAAGAGGAAATGGGGTAATGCACAGTTTTAGGTCTAGAGAGAAACTCTTCCCCTAGTCTTAGAAAACGTCGCTTCTTTATCTACAAATCCATACCAAAAATCTCAATATGAAAGTACTTTACTTTGGTAGCGTGAGCCCCAGACTCTTCCGGACTGGTCAGGACCTGGTGTCGATCAAAATCAAACCATGAGAGTGGATGGAAATCTGCATAGAACAAGGTTGGGTCACCGAAAGGATACGCATCACAAATCTCAAGGGATGGGTTAGAATCATCATGAGCACATTGCGACAAGTTATCTTCAAATGAACGAAATAACGCTATAACCATATCATCATCGAGCTACCAAACAACTGAATCATATGTGCACAAAGACCAGTTCTTTGAAGATGACCACCCAACCCATTTCACTTGAGACATATATTCAATGTCATAAATGGGATCTCTATCAATAATGAAGCAACCCACATCCCATATACGTTTCCCAACCTACATGAAATCATCAATGTGTAGATCAACCATGTCAGATAGGTTCTGCACAAGATCATCTGCATCATCGAGGCAAATCATTTCTTCATCTTCATGTGCAGGAGGAAGACAAGTTTGAACAACCTCACCCTCATCAAGCGGGAGCAAAGATAATGATGTCTCGACATGTTGTACCTCATCAGGATTATTCTTTCTCTTTCTGTACATGCCCCTCCATCGCCTCTTCATCGCAAGGGGCTTGATCCTTAATACATAGTGCTTTTTTTCCTCCTTTCAAAAAGATCTGTCGCATCCAAGGGATCCTCAAATACTTCTTCACTTCCAAAGTCATGGAATAAAGTATCATTAAGATCTTCAAAAGGGTCACAACTCGTCATGTTCTCTTCTTTATATGTAGGAGGAGCAGAGGCCTGGATGTCTTCATCAAGTGGAAGGGAAAATATAAGCACTTCATCTTCATCAAATGTCTCATCCGGATATTCAACATGAGAAACTTCATCGGGATCTTCTTCAAGATTTTCTTCATTCTCATCTATAGGAAAACCTTCTCCACAAAGAGAGTCTTTGAGCTCTTGGAAAGTATCTTGCAAATTATGGGTAGCTGACCGATAATGCCTGAGAAATTCTTCAATGAGATTTGGAGAAGATGGGATACTCTTCGGCTCACATGAGTGTGCAAGCCAACTTCTTTGACTTGATTCCAGTGATGATACAAAAAAAATCATCAACACATCTTCATGTTGTACATTTAAGCTTGAAGCATACTTCATATAATTGATGACATGGGTGACTGCTAGAGCTGGATCACCATTAAATTTAGGGCAACTTGTCCTCCACTCTGTAGAGCAATGATTTGGATATTCGGGGATATTATGAACATTAAGAGAAGGGTACACCTTATGGAATTCCCATGGTAGGTCCCGTGAGGCCATGGTTAGATTAATTAGGGTAATACCTCAATGCAGTCTCCAGATGAGATCAAGGCTCATCAAAGGATGGAAAAGGGGAAAAAAGGAAAGGTGGGTTCTTGGAAGGTGATGTCGCCAGATGAGCCTCAATTAGAGCTCATCAAAAGGTGGAAATGGAATATCATTTAGGTGGAGTCACCAGGAAAGCTAGGGAAAGGCTTTGGGATAGCTTTTCAAAGTGTCATTAGGATTCGGAAGAGGATTTAAAATCCTCCTCGGCAACGATGCCAAAATGTTATCGCACAAGTTGTAGGTTGGGAAAAGCCCAACCCAAACCACAAAATGGTGACAACTAAGAGAACACCTACCCACTGCCACCTTACATAGGTATTCCTGTCACTTTAGAGGTAAAGTGATCACCTCAAGGGGGGAATCCTGGTGACCTTAGAGGGAAATGACATGGAAAGTGAGATGATGATATGGATGCCCATATAGGTCAAGTTGCTATGTCAAAGATGGATTTGTTGACACGTCTTGGTGGTCGCCAATGGTTGCCGAGAAGTATGAGTACCTGTAAAGGGTGATTGTACCTTCCCGAGGCACAAGAAAAGCCAAGTATGCATGTAATATATTAGGTGGACAAGAAATTTAAGCTTGTTGTCCCTAATTGCAGCAGTAAACAAAGATATATATCAGCAAAATAAAGATTGTTAGAGCTGCTAAAAAGATGCTAAAAGTATATCAAATGATGCAAGAGAAAAGTTAGCAAAACACTCGTACAAATCAAGTGTAAAAGCATAAGAAATTAGCATCAATGTAGGGTTGTTATAGACAAGTATTGCAGAGATATATTTGCAGCCTTATGGCTGTAGCAAACAAGTTGGTACAACAGAAAAATCAGCCACCAAAAATCACAAGTAATCCACCCAAAAGATGCGCTGAGACTAGCAAATTATAGGGGTAAATTAGTAGCAATTTTTTACGGTTGAACTGTGAATTATTTAGAGATTTGTTTAGGGTTTTCTATAACCCTAGTGGATGTAGCTTTGTCTTATTACAACAGCAAGAAGTCCTTAACAAAACAAAATGCCTTAGAGGCCTTAGTGAGCGTTAGGCACATAGAATAGAT
The DNA here is from genome assembly GCA_009831015.1 of Picea engelmannii. Classification (NCBI taxonomy): domain Eukaryota; kingdom Viridiplantae; phylum Streptophyta; class Pinopsida; order Pinales; family Pinaceae; genus Picea; species Picea engelmannii. The sequence continues at coordinate 141,031 of ML803963.1, read as the reverse complement.
TCCAACTTAGACAATTTCAATATCTTGTGATTTCACGTATCCCAATGCAATGATTTTGTTTATCCAATGCAAGGATATTAGTGCCTTTAGATATTGGTTTGTGGATTCATAAAATTTAAAGAGATAGTTGAGCTACTTCCTTGGGGGTGTAAGCCCTTTTACTCCCCAAGGCAAGCTAAACTAGCTAGGAAAAACCCTAGGAGGGTGTAAACCATTTTGCTCCTCCTAGTATTCCTTTATGCAACAAATTATTTCAAGAAAAAATTATGGGCTTAGTGGGGTTGTATTCCCTTATACTCCCCAAAATCTTAGCAAATTAACATTTCAACCAAGAAAAGAAGCAATAACAAGAGAGATTCCTTACCTACTCCAAGCGTTAACAAGATAAACCTCCTTTTGACCAAGAAAATCCACCATAAAGAAAGAAATAAGCCTCCACAAGAGAGAGTGCGTCATCACCCATCCAATAGCCAAAGATAAACCATTACAAGAGCAAGTGACAAGAGAGATATTCAAAATTTCGCAAGTAGGGTCCAAATTTCAGCCAAGTATCCTCTCACAAGAGGGAGAGTTATGATCCAAATGAGATACAAATGATCTATATTTATACAAAATGTTCTAAGCATAGTTTGTCCATATAACTTAGGGTAAACCACAAAATAAATGGAAAACAACCCTTATTTTTCCCCTTTACACAAAATAATACTTTTTAATTCATATTTTGAACATAAAGTAAAACCCTAAGCAAGACATCACCCCTCTAGGGTGACGTTTTGGCACTTTTTGCAAGTCGTTGGAGTAGGATATGGTTGAGCTAGGCCTCCAAAGGCCACGTGTCCTCGATCCAAGCCTCGTCTCCACGATCCATGGCTTCCTTCCTTCAAAACATGCCAAGTGTCCTCAACCACCACCAAACCCTAGCCCTATTATGACGCCAAGCCCTCAAGGGTGACGTTTTGGCCTTCTTAGGAAAATTGTTTGGGTGGTAGGGGCTAGGTTAGGTCCTCCATGATCTATTCTAATCCTCCAAAGGCAGGTCTTTATGATCCGTCATGTGGGCTTCAAGTCCCATGGAAGCCCAAGCTAGGCTTGTTCCTCCAAAATTGTCCACCAGCTGGGTCCTGCAAAGACAAATAGATACCCCCTCCAAGGATCTCAATTCAAAGCATCATGATGAGTAAATCAAATCAACAAAAGAGCCATCTAATAAATTACATTCAAACCACCTCATCAAAACAAGTTAATGCTCAGAGACCCTGTGCAATTTTCCAAGTTTAGGTATGGGAGGGTTGACAAAACGACCTATTGGGTGAATCGTACCTCAAGTTTAGGGGTGTTTCTTGAGGGGATCTCCTTCTAAGTCATGTGGATGAGGTGTCATGGATGAGGGGAAGACTTTTGGCCATGGGGTTCATGACATACACGGGTTTTTAGTGTCTCACTTATGGCTTCCTTTGGAGAGGGTGTGTTTCACCTTCATTTTCAATGCAACCTTTTTCCAAGCCCATTTATTGCCTTCTATTCTTTTAGGATGTTTCTAGGCTGAAGCCAAGGTGGGGATTCTACCCAAGCATGAAAAATTGTGCCCACCTTGACTCTACCATGGTCACATCATGCTTCCCCAAGTTGGAAACATGTGTGGGGATTCTACCTAGGGAATAAAAACAATGCCCACACATGCTCCTCCGCAGTTGGCATTTTTTTTATTAGTCATTGATTTATAGGTCCCATTAGTTTTTTTTATGAGAGACATTTCAGTGTCCTCGGGATCCTTGGGATATCATCTAGAAGTTTAATGGTTTGGCTCTTATATTTTGACAACCACAAGCCTCTAGGCATTCAACCCCTTCTTCCCATGAAGTGAGGGGTAACCCCTTCTTGGGTCAGTGCACCTAAAAAACCAAAAAGGTCATGAGGGTATGAAGTGTGAAAACTAACAAGTATGGTCAGGAATGGCACGATGACTCATCAAAAAGGACCTCCAATTAGCATACCTATACTTAAGGGTGACCCACTTACTAGGGTGCAATGTCAACCACCAAAGTGAAACAAGGTAAAGAGCATAATGTCCAAGAAAATGTCTCATAATAAAAAGCAATAATAGATACAACAAACTCGAATGCGCCAAATATTGAAATGGCACTCACCATAATACCTGAATTTTACCTCATGGACCAAGTCCCAATGTCTTATGAAGGCCAACTGATGTGGTGGATACCGTCATGATGAACTTGGATTTGTGGTGGTGAGGTGGGTCTCTGTCTGTTCAAGTGGACATTGTTGGTCAAGCTATCTCTCAGCACTCCATGTCTACAACCTGAGGGCCTCGAGACATCATCTCCTTAGTTATCCCTAGGAATTGGGGATAAAAAGACCAAGATAGAAGAGCAGCTCTTTGAAGAGATCCATTAGAACATGAACAAGAGGCAAGAAGATGCTCAGGCAGCCACCGAGGTGATAGCGAAATTAATGGAGTAGCATCTCATCTGACCAGCCAATACCTAAGCAATGATCTAAGCTTTTATTGCCAATTTGACACGATACATAAAAATACTTACACACAACTCAGCATCACATGCAACTACTTTAGAGGAACTCTTGTATCACAAAGTCATATCAATCGAGGGCCAGCATTGTTACCCATGATTTTGGTCATCATGATGATGTATTGATGATGGTGTACTCAGGCTCTTCATTAGAACTTTCTCCTGAGAAAAGTTACCTTCATTTCTTTCCAGAAATTACATTTTTGAGGACTGTTCACAGGCTGCTAGTATATTTGCCTGCAAGAATGCATGATTTTTGCAGGCTGCCTTAAGCCAGGGTGCGAGAAGTTCGCACTGTGTTGAACTGCTAGGGTGCGAGCTCTTTCTAAAGCAAGGAAAAAGATGAATTCTCGATGCTTCTAGAAAGGAATCTTCTAGAAGGATGAGATGGCATTCGAATGGTTATCCTAGTACTGGATTCCCTGATATTTTGGGATCATTCTTATCCAAGTAACCAATTCATTCTCTCTTATATATTGAGTGAATTCTCATGGAAAAGGTTAAGCAAATAAGCAAGAAGGTTAAGCAATATTCATTGGAGAATTAGTGAAATAATTGTGTGAAGGACTGATGCTACAGCGCTAGGAGACTCCAGCAAGTTCATCCAAAGGAGTTGATCTTCTTCATGCAAGTGAACAAGTGTGTGTGTCGGAGCCAAGGGCCATTGAAAGGAAGTTTGCAACATCAAGGCTCAGGTTGTAATCTTTACTTTACATTAATATGATACAGTAATATGTCCCTTTCCCATAAAGCTAAGTCTACTTTATTGTATAACTCCTTGATCATATACATAGATTGACTATTGAATAGATTGTGCTTTCTTCACTTCGGTTGGTTTGTATTGTTTTGGTCTTGATTGTACAAGAGCACTAGAGCGAAGTGGGAGCAACAAAGACTAAAGGAAGCAATAATAAGGTATGATCTTTGTTCTTGCCTCCTATTTAATTCAATGGTTAGAATATAGGGAAAGATTCATGTTCTGTCTTGCTTTGTTCTAGATCCAAGTGGATCTAGGGAGATCGGTTTGTGTCCGCACTTACGGATTTATCCAATAACAAAATTGGCGACTCCATTGGGGAACAATCCCATTTTCTTTGTGGCTTTTGATATTTTTCTGTGGCCATTTGCTCTGGTTTAACTTTTCTCTTGTTTTATTAATCTCTAAGTCTTTAGGATATCCTGATAGACCCTCTGGGTCCAGAAGCCTTTTTTCAATTTTGCTTCATTTTTCAAATTTTTGATTATGTTCAGGCATTCTCGCACTGCACTGCATTGTAGACTGCGAATACTGGTAGAGTTTGCACTCTGCCTTTAGGTTTTAGTGCGAGGTTCTCGCACCCTGCTCAAGGGTCACCTGCGAGAATAATTGATTCTCACACTGTGTAATATTGCCTGCCTGCGAACACCATTTTTCAAAAGTTTGGATTTGAGTTTTCGTATTTTTAGCTGCCCAGATCAGTTTGATTGCCTCTTATGAGTTTCTTGGACTATTAATTGATATCTTTCTTGCCTTTGTTTGTATGCATGAACAGTCTTAGGGTTTCAAGGCTTTTCTGGTAAATTTGGACTTGACTTTCATTTCTTGGCAAAACCATTCTCTCTGACTTCATAATCTGAGTGTGTTTGATTAGTTAAGATCCAGTGATTGGTTGAAAGTTAATTTTGCTTGGTTTTTCTCATTTGCTTATGGTTTGAAAGATCATTTTCTTTTGCATTTGAAAAGACTAAATTGGTTTGCTCTTTATTTTTGCTTTCATTGAAAGAGTGGATTGGGTTATTTGCTTGTTCGTTGATTTGATTTTCTGTGCTCTCATTGGCATAGTGAGGGTCCTTTTTGGAAAGTGAACAAAAGTATTTTCTTTCAAAAAACTTGTTTTTGTTTTTAGAAAACATTGAAAAATCAAATTATTGAGATTGTTGAAGTATTTGAAAAAGACACAATAGAGTATTGTCATCTGATAAGTGATTGTTTTCATTTGCATTTGAAAATAAATTTTGCATTGTAGTTAAAGGTTGATCTGGAAAACTTCTTCTCTCTCTCCCATACATCGGATTCATTGAACGAAAAGTGATATATTTCATTCTCATCCTTGCATTGTTGGGTCAGAGTCATACAACATAAGTTTCATTTCCGTTACCTTTGAGTAAACAACAGCCTTTAATAACAATGCGTAATCATAAAATTTATCTAGTAACTCTTTTCTAGGGCTCTTTTACACCAACATTTAGCTAGGTTAGCGCTTTGGAGTAAGAAGAGAGATACACTCTCCAAAATCATAAAACACACAATAACATCTTGTGTTAGGGAGTGTTAAATTCCATTTGCAACATCTTGTCCTAGGAAGCCCTTCTCACACAAGGGTCAAACACTAGGTCGCATTGATATTAGCAGAGTTACTCACCCTACTTTGTTGGAATCAGTGTAGAGATTGCATGTATTACGGGGATCACTCAGAGGTATACCCACAATGATGAGTGGAAGCCTTTTGAGTTGATTTCGGGCTAGATACCCTGCCCTTGCGTGTGGATCGAACTGTCGACTGTTCCCCCAGGATTTATTGTTGTTGGTGGTGACCTTAGTGGCCTATCTCTCTAGTTTCTTACCCGAGGGGACTATGGAGGGGAAAGTCTTCACAGTACCTGGAATTGACATTGACCAAACTCACTCGGGCTCCTTGGAGGGTATACCCATGATTATGTGTGGGAGCTTGCACCAAGGTGTAAGTCCGTTAAGCAGGTCGTCAGTGTAACTTTTCCACCCTAGCCCCGCCCCTTCTCGTCTCGTTGTTGCGATGTTGGATTTCATCACCAACTAGTGGCTTCGAAATTAGAAGGTTTTGTTTGCTTGGTGATTGATTCCTAGATTTTGTTTACTAGCGCGTGTTGTTTGTTTCTCGAAGTTGACCATAGGATTTTCTTCGCGAAGTTTGTTACTCGTTTACAATAGCTCCCCCACATCGTTGACGTAGAATGCGGGGTTTATCTCCAGAGCATATGGACGGTTCACAACCCTTTCCTACAGCTACACCTGAGGGCTCTCATCGGCAAAGTGAAGCCGCAGTTGTCACCACACCACAAGTGGAATCAACTGACTCTCTAGAACCTTTCCGAATTACCAATACTCGAGAGGACTTTCGACTTCACCGTGGTTTTGAGCGACCATTTATGCGACTGAATTCTTCAGGAGAACTAGTTGTTACTTCTTCTGGATCACTCGTTGGGCCTTTTCCCGGTGTAGAAGGCCAAGATCCTTTTTGGTCTGCAGGTGATTTCCGAAGGACCCTTTTTAGTCCTGGTTCGCCTGTGGTCTCCGAAATGAACCCTCCAGTGTTTTCTGAGACAGAGACTGTACCGTTGAATACCACTTATCACTTTACTGTCCCTGCTGAGATGGCCCATCTCACGAATACTACGAGTGTCCCAACCAGGCTCACTGCAGCTGGTCTTGCTCCTATAAACACACAACGAATGCCCAATGTCACTTCGACACTACCACCCGGATACCATGTGTTGAATGCTTTGTTGAATGCTTCTATTCCAACACCTCCGCAAACCCCAGTCGGTTCTCCAGGTGGTCCTTCTCTTCCTGGGCATCCTATTCCCAGTTTTATTCCGACACTCCCTCAATTTCCTTCTGTCAATCCTAATCCTAGTGGCACTATACCGTCCATTACACCCAACTTGCAGATTCTCGTTGGTGGACAAGGTGGTACGATTCAATTTCCTCTTATCGGACACATTCCAATTACTACAAAACCTTCGATTGAACACAACTTCCGGTTGGAACACCACCTACGATAGGGGGACCAACCCCACCTTTTGGACAAAATATACCTCCTTCTTTGGCCCAATATTGGAATCAGATGATACAAAATTCTCCTCAAACGACTGGGGGGCAGTAGTTGCATGTCCCTACTATAGGCCAACCATATCCAGGTATACCTAATCCTATTTGGGGTCAAGGTCAGAATGCTCAAACTCAGGTCCCTACTCAAACTCAAGGTTATAATCCCTGGAACTACTAACCTCTTCAACCATCACCGAATCTGCCCGGGTCTTCCCATTATGGGCAGACTGCTTACGGTCCTACTGGTTTGCTGATAGGGCTTCCACCCCAAAGCCACTAGTACCCGTAGGTGAATTGACAATTACCTTTTCTTGCTACTTTGGATTTGTCGGATTTGTCTAGGATTTTAAATGATCCTATTCGTCACTCTCCCCAATGGCCTGTTATTCCAACCAAGCTTCCATCGGACATTCCTAAATTTGATGGCAAAGTGGGAGAGGACCCAAACAATCACGTTATGACTTTTCACCTATGGTGTTCATCCAACTCGTTGATGGATGACTCTATTCGTTTACGTCTTTTTCAACGAACCCTTACCGGTTCTGCTGCGAAGTGGTATATTGAATTGTCACGAGGTTTATTCTTTGATTTCAACACCCTAGCTATGGCTTTCCTTACACATTACCAGTTACCGATCCGTTATGATACCGGGACTAAGATTTTGATTTCCTTCAAACAGACTAAAGGCACTCATATATCTGATCATATCCATGAGTGGCAAAGGAGACGATGTCTCATTAAACTTGAGCTTCCTGATCAGTTACTGGCGGAATGGTTTACAAAATCATTTGTGAACGAAATTGGTAAGGACATTGCCATGGGTGGCGTTGTCACGGAAGAGCAGGCTATAAGCTGTGCTCAATATCTTGATCTCGTTTATTCGCAAACGGGAACACTTTACGATTTACTACCTGAATTACCTCGTCCTGGTACTTCCAACACTTCAGCTACTCCAGTTGCCTCGCATGCAGCTGATGGTGTGATTGGTACTGCCCAAGCCCAATCACATTGTGTTTCAAGCACAACCCCTAAATCTGCTTCTTCTAATGTTCAAAATGCTCCGTCTCCTACCACTCCCACCGACAACACTTCTGAGGTAAATGTTGTCCAATCTACCCTAGCCGGTAAAAACAAATCTAAAAAGGGGAGAGGCAAGAATAAGGAGGGCAAAAATAATAATCAAGCAGAGCAAACTAAAACCACTCATGTTGAAGATCGTGAAAAGCGCAAACCCCGCTACCCTTGCCTTATCTATGGTGATGATCACTACACGAAGGATTGTCCACGACATGCCGAGGTCACTAAATTCCTCCAAGGAACTCCAAAACCACCTACTCTGGCAGTCTTGTCCAAACCCTTCTCGTCTCAACAACAGGCTCAGTTGGTCATTCATGACCAACCCTCCCCTTCTACCACATCATATGTTTTGATGTGTACTGGTGATTCTAAGCAGAACAATGTTGCACTCACTACTTGAGCCAAAGATTATTCTCCATCTAAGGAGAAGGTTGATGATTTACCTCCTTCGTTGGTCCAAACTTCTCCCGTGACTCCACCTACTAACGATCCTCTTCATCTAGAATGACCGATCCTTGATACAGTTCTGCGACCACCCCCAAAAGGTGTCGTTAGAAAATCGATTTTCAATCCTCATGCTCGTGTGGCCCAGAACTACAGTATTGTGGAAGATTTGGCCCAAGCACCTTCCGCGATGTCATCCCTTGAAGTCCTTCAATCTTGTTTTGCACAACGGAAGGCACTGTTGAAAGCTATAGGTGGAATTGACCTGACAGATACGAATTTGATAGTATTTGAATTCGAAGATCACGTTCCAAGGTTACCCCCTCAACTCGCGTTCCAGATACAAGTTGTTGTCTCTGACAAGAACTTTGTCGAACTGTTATCGACGAGGGTGCCTCAACGTGTGTAATGTATTTTGCTTGTTGGAAAGCCATTGGCTCTCCTCCCTTTAATGAATCACAAAACACTCTTAAAGCCTTCAATGGCTCTGGTTTTAAGCCTTACGATGTTCTTCCTTCGTTTCCCATTACATTAGAAGGTAAAACGGTCCAAGTCGAATTGGAAGTCTTTGACGCTCCCCTTGATTATAATCTTTTACTTGGCTGTAGCTGGATCGATTCCATGCACGCTGTTGTGTCAACACTTTTCCGTGTAGTACGTTTCCCTCATCAAGGAAAGATTGTTACCGTTGACCAACTTGCCTTCTTCAATTCTGATACCCGTACTGGCAACGTGTCGTTTATTGCTAAAACCCCACCAAGTTATGAGAACGCCGGTGTAGGCCTTTTAAAGGACTCCTCGTTAATGAGTACTTTTCCCATTCCATCGCCCGATGTTCTGCGCCCATCAGTTGCTTCTATCAACATGATCTCCACCGTGCCCCACGAACTTCTTGCGTCACACGACCCTTGGATAGTCCCTGACCTTGGAGATCATCTTCATTTCGGAGACACAATGTCGTTAAGTCCAGTTGAATATACCTATCATGCCATTCAATTGGCAACACCTTCTACCCCCTCTCTTGATGAGTTATCTCCCGATCCTTTTCGTGTTATTTTTCCCACTGACGAGATGATCATGTCCGTCATGGAGGAAACCCCTTGGGATGATGGGCATCATCATTCCATACTTTTTCTGGAGCAACATACTCTTGAGAACTACCAACGGATTTCGACTCCGTCGACCGTTGTTGTCATCTCAACGGTTCCCGCGACTACACACGATGTGTTTGCTGAAGGAAACTTAAGTAATATCTCGCCCACGATTCCCATTGACATATCTATTAAACATGGGATTGTTGAGAATGTCCATATTGGTGCTTCGTGTTCTGCTGACGAAATAGTCACCTATACATCTCTATTCAAAGAATTTCGTGACATCTTTGCCTGGAGCTATGAAGAGATGCCAGGTATCGACCCTGCAATTGTTGTACATGAGATAAAGACATACCCCGGCGCTAAACCCGTCCGGCAACGCCTTCATCCAGTTCACCCACGTAAAGTTGTTGCTATCAAGCTCGAAGTTGAAAAACTTCTAAAAGCCAGCTTTATTTATCCGGTGGCTCTTACAGAATGGGTTTCCAATCCTGTCTCGATTGACAAAAAGGCGGCAATATTCGTGTATGTGTTGATTATAGGGATATTAACAAAGCTTGTCCCAAAGACAACTTTCCTACCCCCTTTGTCGATCAGATTTTCGATGACAGTGAAATCTTCTCTCTCATGGATGGTTTCTCCGGCTATAATCAAATCAACATTGCTCCTGAGGATCAACATAAAACTTCTTTTATTTGTCCTTGGGGTACTTTTGCCTATTGGAAACTCCCTTTTGGTCTTAAGAATGCGGGCGCAACTTTTCAACGCACTATGTCTTATGCTTTTCATGATATCAAGTATATCGTTCAACCCTATTTGGACGATTTACCAGCTCATTCTATGCACAGAGTCGATCACCCTACCCACCTCCGGGCTATTTTCGTTCATTGTCGGTTCTATTGTATACGTTTAAATCCTCATAAATGCGTTTTTTGCGTAGAATCCGACCGTCTTCTAGGTTTTATCGTTTCGCATCAAGGGATCCGGGTGGATCCTATTAAGGTTGAGGCGATCCTTAATCTCCCTCCTCCTTCTACACTGCGCCAGTTGCAAAGTTTGCAGGGAAAGCAAACTTTCTTCGTCGTTTTATCCCTAATTACGCCGAGATAACTCGTGGTTTTACACGGCTACTAAAGAAATATTCAGAGTTCGTCTGGGATACCATTGCCAACAATGCTTTTGAAGCTTTAAAGTTGTCCCTCACGCGAGCTCCGCTTCTCTTTCCTCCTGATTACAGTCGTGATTATTTCCTTTATCTTTCTGCCTCAGAGTACACTATTGGCATGGTTCTCGTCCAAGACGATGATGCGCACAACGAACATGTTGTTTACTACTTGAGTCGAAGTCTCACACCAACCGAAATCAAGTATCAACATGTCGAAAAACTGGCCTTGGCTGTTGTTCAAGTCGTTCAACGCTTTCGGCACTATATCCTCTCACGCAAGACTACGTTGATTTCTCATTGCAACCCTATGCAACATATTTTGACACGTCAATTGCTAGGGAGAAAATACTCCAAATGGATTGTGATACTCCAGGAGTTTGACTTGGAATTCGACCGCACCAAGTCCAAGAAGTCATTAGTTTTTGCTGAGTTGATATGCGATTTTCCTCATTCTGCAATGGCAAATGTAGCAGTAGATTCATTACCCAATGAATCTCTTTTCCTTATTAGCACTGATGATCTTTGGTATGGGGATATCATTATATATCTCCAAACCTAGACTTTTCGACCTACTATGTCTAGTACTGAACGACGTCGCATACGCTATCAAGCTCGTCAATACATTATCCTCGGGGATACTCTTTACCGTCGGGGAATTGACTCTGTTTTTCGATGTTGTTTAACATTCGACGAAGCCGAGAAAGCTCTGAATGACTGCCATTCCGGAGCATGTGGTGGTCATATGTCTGGGTATGCTACTGCCCAGAAGATCTTACGCGCAAGGTATTTTTGGCCTTCTTTGTTTAACGACTGCATTACTGTCGTTCAGAAATGCCATGCCTGCCAGACCTACAATCAGAAAATTTGGTCACATCCTGCTCCTCTTCACCCTGTGGTCTCAGTTGGTCCTTTTGTGAAATGGGGCATTGATTTCATGACATGTCACTCTCACTCGGGCGGGCGGCATGGTTACATCATTGTAGCCATTGATTATTTTACGAAATAGGCCGAGGCGATGCCGACATTCGATAATATTGGAAAGACCACAACGTTGTTTCTTTTTAATCACGTCATAGCTCATTTTGGTGTTCCCCAATCTATCGTCACTGATCACGGTAGTCACTTTAGGAATTTTATGATGTCTGAACTTACGAAAAAGTTGGGTCTTCGTCATGATAACTCAACGCCCTATTATCCACAAGCTAATGGTCAAGTCGAAGTGATCAACAAATTTCTCATAACTATGCTCCGACGGATGATAGGAATTCATAAAACAAGTTGACACACAATGTTTTTTTTGGCATTATGGGCATACTGGACATCTGTCAAATCTGCTACTGTGTTTACACCTTTTCGGTTAGTCTATGGTGTGGAAGCCATTCTTCCTATAGAATGCGAGATACCCTCTCTGAAGCTAGATGTCGAACTCTTACCCAACACTTCTGCTGAAGAAGAGCGTCTATTGTATCTAATGTGATTAGACGAAACTCGACGTGACGCCACTCTAGTAATAGAAGCCCAGAAAAAATGTGTCAAGGCACAATATGACAAGCATGTCAAGCCTCGTGTTTTCTCCAAAGGTGATCTTGTTCTTCTCTATGAACAGGATCGAGATGTGTTAGGAGCTGGGAAATTCAAACCCATGTGGCGAGGTCCTTATATTGTTCACCGAGTTTTGGAAAAAGGAGCATATGAGCTGGTAGATTACGATGGTATCCCTTTGAGTGAACCCAGGAATGGGTTGTACTTGAAGAAGTACTATGCATAAATTATCTGTGCACAAGTACTTGTATTTTATGTATCATACTTTGTGTGTGTTACTATAGTTTGCTTTTGTCATTATCTGGTCTTTTCCCTTATGTGACGTTGTGTTTGATTTCCAGATGTTGGATTCTTCGCTACCCTATATTGGCTTCGCTGATGGTGCTAGCCGTAGTACTCGAAACCTTGCTTCCGCTGCGTGGGCAATCTATGCCCCAACAAACGAACTTGTATCTTTACGAGGTGTATGCCTCGGTCGTGCAACCAACAACATTGCAGAGTATAGCGCCGCTATTGAATTATTGGTTGATGCTATCTCGCTCGGAATTCGTCATTTGGTTGTGCGACTTGACTCGCAGCTTGTAGTACTACAGTTAAGTAATGTCTACTCTATTCGAAGTCCTACCTTGTTACGGGTGTATTTGTAAATTCGTCTCTTGGAACATTATTTTGATCACATTGAATATCAATATATTCCTAGATGTCTAAATACATTAACAGATGCATTGGCTAATTATGTATTGGACAAACATTTGAATCATTTATAAATCAAACACATCGAAATTCACACAATATAAAGTAACCTGGTAGAATCCATCTGTATATATAACGATCAAAATAGTTTTTTTTACAAAAAGTTTGTCTGAAGACCAAAATATCAAAAATTGAAGCTTATAGCTTCTACAAAGTGACGTCATGGATGACGTTCACGGAAACACACGCTGCCCTAGCAACCCTACGGAGCAGTCAACTCATAGATGTTAATACCCCTACAGTATGACGTTGATCGCGTCGTGGAACCTCTTCTAGAGTCATGTCTGGAATGTCTGCAGTAAGGCCCTCTAGATTCTATTCTACTACTTGATAATCCTCAGCATACTGTGGTGTTGCCGCTACTTCTCCTCGCCGCTGGATGGGAGAAGTGTCGGGAGGTCTGTACGGTCCAACATCTGTGTTATCAACAAACGATTTTATATTAGTCTTTGGATGAACATATAAAACAAAAACATTTGAATATGATAAAAATCTACAAAAACATTTGAAAAGAAAAAATGCGAGTACTTTTGTTATAACCCTAAATTGCACCACACATGCTTACCTGGCATCATGCCAACTCATATCCCTTCCTTGCCAAAGCCATGCTGAATAAACTCTTGAAAATCCTCTTAAATCAAGTAAAACGCGCCCTAAACTACTACTGCACGCGTTGGAACGCTGGCAGGCCTACTACTGCACGCGTTGGAACGCTGGATGGCCTACTACAGCCCGCGTTTACCCAACAAAGCACAAAAACAGGAAAGTTGCCAACGGGACAAAAAGCTATGGGTCAGTTAACTGAAACTCCCGACCATGCATGGCCGAGAGTTCATCCAAAACCCTAGCTCCTTCTAGCCTATAAAAGAAGGGGTGGGGGTACTGTTTGGAGGAGGAAAAATTATAGCAAAGAAACTCTGCCCAATTGCCGAATCCATTTGTCCCAACCCTTTAGCCTTTCCTCGAGCCTAAGGAAAATTCAAGCAAAGCAGTTGGAGGACAAAGAAGAGGAGGAGCCCAGGATCAGGATCAAGGAGCGGTGGTCGATCTCTATCATTATTGTAAGATGATTCATCTTGAGATTAATAAAATAATACTTTTCCCGTCCCAATGCATGACTTATATATGTTTTATTCGATTTATGCTTAATCTCTAACCCTCAAGTAGAAAAATAGCATGCATGCATAGTGTTTTGTCTTGATTGCAGGATTGTCTTTGGAAGGAGCAGCGCAAGCAAGCGGACAAAGCACAACGGAGGATCTACACCAAACATCAGTAAAAAGGTTAGTAGGTTCTTTCCATGTTTGTATGTGAAAAAGGGTTTTAGGTTTTGGGGTGGTAGGTTAAAAGTGATTTCTTAAAGGTCAAAATCTGCATGTAAGTTTAGCCCTAGCTTACTAGTCTGTAGGGTATTATTTCCCAACAACAGAATTGGCGACTCCACTGGGGATGATACTCTTAGGGTTTCCAGATTTAGGAGAGGTTTTTGGGTAGTTTAAAGAAGTAGATTTTTTGTTTCTTTGTTTGTCTGTTTTCTGTTAGGTCAGAGCTAGCAGGGGACCTGGTTCTTAATACCGGTTTTTTCCTTGACTGTTGCTTGACATTTATTATCGGGACACACAGAGGTACACGCGGCCTGCAAAAGGCCTGCACGCGTGTAACCCACGCCCTAACCTTCTACAGCCCGCGTTTGAACCTTGTTGTAGTGGTTTCAGTAGCGTGTAAGAGTCAGAGAGCTTGAGAGGTAGTCCTCCTCTTCCCTGTCAGAATTCTACATTCTTAGGGGGATTTCTGGATCTTTTCTGAGTCTTGTTGGTTCATAGTCTTGTCTCAGTTTGCTTTATTGCATGTTGTTATTTCTTACATTTGTTTTTCTTTTCTGTTAAAGAAAAAGCATCCAAGCCTTTAAGAGACCCCGGTTGTCAATACCAGAGGCCTTTTAAGGTCTGGGCTACCTGTGTTTTGTTTTGTCTTAGCATTTATACAGACCCGCGGCCTATGCAAATTCTGCCCGCGGGTACCCGCGCGCTGTTATAGCTCAGCACGTGTTTGCATGCGTGTTGTTTCAGTGACAGTCACGGGCTTGACTGGTTGCTTTTCAGACTGGGTGGGGCAGTCATCCCCTCCTGTGGTGAGAAGTGTTCCTCTCAGGGGTTTGAGTCTAGGGCTGCACAATCAGTAGGTTAGGGCCTCTTATCCTTAGCCTGTTTTTTTCTTAATTGATTGTTGATAAAAAAGAAAAAGAAAAAAGAAAGATTTTGTTTTATGGTTTTTAGACAAGCGTAAGAGTCGGTGCTTTCTTGATTTCCATTGTGCTTCTTTGCCCTGGTTCTTTGCGATCTGCACTTTAAGCCAGAATTTTTTTTTGTTTTTTTTTTTGTTTTGTGCTTGTCGGCATTTTTCCTTTGTTGCTTCATTTAGCACTTAAATAAAAAAAAAATTGTCTCTTTTTCATTTGCTTCTTTGTTTGAAGATTGTGTTGCTGCATCAATAGCTAGGAAGAAGTCTTTTTTCATAAGTTTTTTCAGTGCATTTAGGAGCATACGTAGCTCGCAGATTGAGTGAAATTCCTTTATGTTTGCTGCATGAAATCTTAGAAAAGTTGAAAAGAAAAGAAGTCTTTCTTAGTGAAAAGTTGTTGGTTTTTGCATTTTTTGTAAAAGTTTTTGTTTCCAAGCATTTCTTATTCATTTTGCTTTGAGTCTTTACACACCATCAGTTTCACTTTCATACCTTGTGACGTAAAAAAGACCATAAAAGCAACGCTAATTAAAATCTATTAGACTTTTTGTTTGTAGGGTTCATACACTAGCTCAGGACTAGGGCCTTGGAATAGGTTGGAGAGTAAACTCTCCAAGGCCACTCAAAACCAAACATTGGAGTCTGTCATAGGGAGTGTAGAAGTCCAGTTACGTTAAAGTTATCTGGGACCCCCCTCTAACACAGGGGCTAAACACGAGGTCGCGTAAGGAAAGGTAGCGGAGATAACCCCTCCAAAGCCGGACCAAGCGTAGTGGAGAACACATATCGAGGATTTGTTAAAGGATTCTGTCGTTTGCATTTGCCATGGGGCTTCGTGGGTCTCGAATCCGTTCGAGGTCCTCAGTTGTCTTCCGGACCATTTGTTCTCAATACCCTTGACAGGTTTCGGGCTTGATGCCCTGCTCATTGTGGTCTACCCGACTATCGACTGTACCCGCCTGGTGACTGTTCGCGTGCTGGCAAACTAGTTGCCAATCTTTTCTAGGGACATACACAAGTGACTGCGGGGGTATACCGCGGTACCTAGGACAGACATCGAGCCATGCTTTGCAGAGTATACCCGGAGGGTGCTTCCGTTTTCGAGTTGCACTTGCACCGGTAAGTTGCTCTAGTGTTGGTTGTTGTAACTGTTCTTCAAAATAGTTAGTGTTTGATTGTCTTATCTCATAGGGGATTTCTTTTAGTGTGTGTTACTATTTGCACGGGTAGAATACCTTAGCGTGTCGTGGATCTTCTCACACAATGGAGGATTCAGAGCTCCATCGGTCACGAAGGCTTCTGGGCCTGCCGCCGGTTATACTGGAGCCACCCCTGCCACCATTGAGGCAGAAGCTAGACCAACAAGGGTCTTTCGAAGCAACCGGGTTACAAGCCATTGTGCCCGAACAACTCTCGGAGGAATCAACTGTCATTCTTAGTTCGGTTGAAACCCCAACCACTGATACTTGGCCGCAAGTTATTATGCCAATTCAATTTTACGAACGTCTGTCAGTTCCTCACACAGCTATGGCAACAAACGATGTTACTTCCTCTGGGAATTCTTCCATTCCCACCACCGTTGCTACCACAGGAGAAGCTTCTCCTAACTTGCCCTTGTCGACGGTCCGGGCCACCATGGTCTCGGCCGCAACTACGTTGCACAGTGGACCGACCCCATCTATCGCGACAACCACACCTCCCTTCACACCTAGTGCGACAGGCCCTCCGTTTTCATACGGTATGCCTAGTTCAGGTACAAGTCCTGCACTCACTTAATCCACTTTACAGACTTTGGGTCTGGGGGCAGGGAGCTCTAACGCTCCTCTACAAGGTCAACTTGGGGGCATTCATGTCCCTTTTAATGCTTTTCCTTACGCTGGAGGTCATATCTCTCCTTCGTCCCCTTCGCTTGGTGGTCTGCATCAGCAGTCCGCCGGGCAGCCTGCACACACGAGTTCATTTGGAGCTGGGAGTCAAGGAACACCTGCGAAAACTCTGTCGGTAGGTTCGTCACCGTTTGTTTGGAACAGGACGTTTGGTAACAACACTTTCACATCCACTGCTTTCCCATTTGGGGGCACTCCCATCTTTGGGAAGTCTACTACGACGCAGGGTACTATTCCTACGCCGGGGGCACATATAGCAGGACCTTGGAACTCAGCACAAGGATCCGTTCCATCCTCTGGAATGTCGTTCTGGGGTAATTCTTTCCACAGTCAGTGGAACCCCAGACATACTTCTATGCCTCTCTCATCAGGACCGGCATGGGGTAATCCTTCCCAAAGTCCGTCGAACACAATGAATGACCAACATCCTATGTCCTTCATGGGGAATCAGCCAATGATGTCTCCACAGATGAAAAATCCTTACGCTGGTCAGGGCCATAGTTTCTACTAGAATCCAGGCTAGCAACCAAACTTTTAATGGCAACCTGGTGCCAGTCAAACCCCAGGACCCTTTTTCCCAGGCTATCAGCAGCAACCTAAACTACCATTCTTGGCGACGTTACACTTGCCAGATTTGACACGGTTGTTAAATAATCCTATCTGTCATGGTCTGCGTTGGCCTCCTATGCCAACGAAGTTGCCTTCGGACATTCCAAAGTTCGAGGCCAAGCCTAACGAAGATCCAGGTGATCACGTGACTACTTTCCATCTTTGGTGTTCATCTAACTCACTGAAAGATGACTCTGTCCAGTTACGATTGTTTCAACACACTCTTATCGGGAGTGCCGCGAAATGGTACATCGAGCTTGATTGCTCACGATTTTCTTCTTTTGGTGAACTGGCTATGGCCTTCCTTAACCATTTCCAGTTACCTGTGAGATACGACGCCGGCACAGAATTGCTGGCCAATTTCGAACAGACGACAGCAGACCATATCTCAGATCATATCCGAGAGTGGAGATGTCAAAAGAGTCTAATCAAACTACCAGTCCCACCAGCATTCCTGCTTGAGTGGTTCCTTAAGTCTTTAGTTCCACAATTATCCAAAGACGTCGCGACTTCAGGAGTTTTCTCCGAAGAAGATGCCATCATGAGGGCTCAATAGTTTGAGCTTATCTATTCTCAGTCGGGTTTAATGTACAACATCCTGCCGGATGCACCACGATCGATACTGGATAAAACCAAACAGAGAGCCGGACCACATGCCGATGGTATCGTTGGTTCGGCACAAACCAAGCCCGCTGAGCAATTGATAAAACAATTGCAACAGTTATCTATACAACACTCAGTGGCCATCCAGACTACTGCTTTGGCTGCTCCTCCTACTCAAACATCGAAAGTACACTCCGTGCAGACGACTAATCCAAAGGCCACCTAGCAGCCTGAAGGGAAGAAAAAACAACGCAAGAAGGGTAAGGGGGATAAAAAACCCACTGATAATGCTGGCGAGGGCACCACGGAAAAACGAAAGGTGAGGTATCCGTGCACCTTATGTGCGGAAGACCACCTGACCCATTTATGTCCTCGACTTGCGGAGGCCCAGAAGTTTGTCACACAGCAACAACAGGCAGAGTTGACTAATCCTTTTCAACATGGGCAAAATTTAACTCAAGCCTCTACAAGTGCCGAAGGGGGCAGCCAAGAAACCTGCCCTCCTCCTAACAATTCCTCATTCATGAACGTATATATGGTTAGGGGTGATGCTTTAATAACGACTAGAGCGCACGACTATAGTAAACCAAGCGCCCTTGAGAAGGGTAAAGAAGTCGAGATCCCATCTCTTCCTCTACAGATCGAGAAGACGTTAGGTGAAACAATGACACGCATCCCAAAGGGTGCCTTTAAGAAAGCTTCTCACAACCCAAACGCAAGGGCCGCCCAAAATTACTCTATGGTAGAAGATTTATCACAAACCCCTTGTGCGATGTCTTCTTTGGAGGTCCTCCAGAGTTGCCCTGCTCAGAGGAAAGCCTTGTTGACTGCTTTAGGCTCTACTGAGACTTGTAACCCGGGTACCATCATGTTAGATACAACTGACTTGAAACCTCGTCTGCCTTACCACGTCGCGTTTCAAATAGTAGTGGCTCATCCCACGAAAACTTTTACACGGAATATTTTCTGCACGGTGGTCGACGAGGGCGCTTCGACTTGCATTATGTCGTTAGCATGCTGGAAATTCATTGGTTAGCCCGAGTTGTCTCCATCACCTACTCTCCTCACTGCGTTCGACGGTCGTTCTTTCTGACCACATGGCATCATTCCTTCTTTCCCTGTGCAGATAGGAGGAAAGACCGTGTGCGTCGAAGTAGAGGTAGTCGATGCCCCCCTCGACTACAATCTCTTGTTAGGTCGTAGTTGGACTTATGCTATGCAAGCTGTGGTCGCTACAGTTTTCTGAGTCTTATTGTTTCTACATGAAGGCCAGATAGTGACCATTGATCAATTGTCTTTCTCTAGACCTGACCCAGCTTTGGGGGCATCCACGGTTCCTATGATAGATAATCCTCAAGCCAGTGTCGTTAACGTAGGAGTTGGTTTGTGCCCATCTTTGATGGGTACTTTCAATTACCCACCTCCTCATGGCGATGTCAAATTTGTATCAACTCACCACAAGGCTGAGATTTTTCATGTCTCATCGTTCTGCACGACTTACTTTCAGGATCCATGGATTCTTCCTTCCCCATCAGCCACGGTGGATGAGACAGGGCACGTTGGCATGTCCATGCCCTTGTCAGCCGCTGAAGTAGCGTACTCTTTAGTCCAGCAAGCTTCAGCTACTCCTGATCCGACTCCTGCACAAGAGTTGGATCCACTTCTAGAGCCTATCTGGGCTCAGGGTTCTCTCGCCAATACCGATTCGTTAGACTTAGTCTTGCCTTCTGACGAAGCTGTAATCGAAGCAATGACTAGTCCGGACAAACCTTGGGAAGATCTTCATCACAGATCATATTTCCTCCCAGAGTTAAGCCGAATCGAGGCAGGAGAATTCACTATCACCATGACGAGAGATCAACCATGTCCCATTAACCTCTTAGCTACACAGGAAATTTACGCTGAGGGAAATATGGCGACTATCGCTGCCACTAGACCTATCAACATATCCCAAAACCCTGGCGTTGTGGAGAATGTCTTCGTCAGAGCGGATTTCTCCCTCGAAGAGGTTCATATTTACACGGATCTTTTCAAAGAATTCCGCGACATTTTTGCCTGGTATTATGAGGAAATGCCAGGCATCGATCCAAAAATAGTTGAACATGAGATCACACCGTATCTAGATCCTAAGAATGTTCGAAAAAAACTTCATCCAGTTAATCCTAGGAAAGCAACAGCCATCAAGGTTGAGGTTGAGAAATTGCTCAAGGCAGGGTTCATTTACCCGATTCATTTGACTTAGTGGGTGTCAAACCCTGTACTGGTCGATAAAAAACAAGGCACGATTCGTGTATGTACTGATTTCCGTGATTTGAATAAGGCATGTCCAAAAGATAATTATCCAACCCCATTCATCGATCAGATGATTGATGAGTGCGCCGATTATGAAGCCTTTTCGTTCATGGATGGTTTTTCAGGATATAATCAAATCCAAATCAAACCTGAGGACCAACACAAAACGACATTCATTTGTCCGTGGGGTACATTCGCTTATCGTAAGATGCCTTTAGGTCTCAAGAATGCTGGAGCCACTTTCCAGCGGGCCATGTCTTTTGCGTTTCATGACCTCAAACATATAGTCGAGGCCTATCTAGATGATTTGGCATCACGCTCTCGCAAGCGAAAGGATCATCCTATGCACCTCCAACTAAT
This sequence comes from Picea engelmannii, assembly GCA_009831015.1. Classification (NCBI taxonomy): domain Eukaryota; kingdom Viridiplantae; phylum Streptophyta; class Pinopsida; order Pinales; family Pinaceae; genus Picea; species Picea engelmannii. The sequence continues at coordinate 120,572 of ML803963.1, read as the reverse complement.
CTTGGAGCGCTGTCGCTACTTCAGAATTCGCTTGAATCCCAACAAGTGCAGCTTTTGCGTCACGTCAGGATGTTTGTTAGGTTTCATTGTTTCAACAACAGGGATCATGGTCGATCCTCTTAAGGTGGAGGCGATAATCCAGTTGCCCCCCCCGCACAATCTTACAACTTCAAAGTCTTCAAGGCAAGGCGAACTTCTTACGACGCTTCATCGCCAACTATGTCGAAATCACCAAGGGATTTATGCATTTACTAAAGAAAGATGTTCCTTTTTTGGGGGACGAGGCCACTCAACGCTCTTTCGCCGCATTAAAACACGCCCTCATCACCGCGCCTCTGCTACAACCACCGAATTATAACAAGGATTTCCTATTATATCTGGTTGTCGCAGAGTCAAGTATAGGCATGGTTTTAGTTCAGGAAGATGATTCGTTTTCAGAATACGTGATCTATTACCTGAGCCGAGGCCTCGTAGGATCGGAACTTAATTATACCCATCTAGAAAAACTTGCGTTGGCAACAGTTCATGTTGTTCAACGGTTTCGTCACTATGTTCTATTTCGCAAGACCACCATCGTTGTTGTCGTGAATCCATTTCAGTACATGTTGACATGATGAGTTATCGGCGGAAAAATCAGTATATGTATGGTAATCCTCCAAGAATTTGACTTAGACTTCGTTTCAGCAAATTCCAAGAAGTCATTGGTCTTCGCAGAACTTATTTTGGAACTTCTGGTTGAGTCAGGTGACGTTGTGCCTGAGGAATCGCCTATCCTGGGGGATATGTTTTTGATTGAATCGTCAGACCCATGGTATGGAGATATACTGATCTATCTCCAGACTTTGAAGTGCCCCACCTCTACTTCTCGTGATGAGCATCGGCGGATACACCATTAGGCTAAGAACTATCTCATACTCAACGATACGTTGTATCGGAGAGGTGTAGACTACATCTTGCGTCGATGTCTCACTCATGAGGAGGCCGTCATAGTGCTCAACGATTGTCATACAGGAGCTTGTGTCGGTCACTTATCTGGGTTGGCAACAGCCCAAAAGATTTTACAAGCAGGTTACTTCTGGCCCACACTTATCAAAAATTGTATCGAGTCGGTCAAGAAGTGCCATCCGTGCCAAATCTTCTCTCGGAAGATGAGGGCACATCCAGCTCCTATGTTTCCTGTCATCACAGTTGGTCCCTTCACTAAGTGGGGGATTGATTACACTACATGCAACCCCCCATCAGCAAGGGGGCACCTCTATATCATCATCGTTGTCGACTACTTCACTAAGTGGGTCGAAGCTATGCCAACGTTTAAATATGATGGAGAGACTGCAACTCTCTTCTTATTTAACCATATTATAGCACGGTTCGGCGTCCCGAGAGAGATTGTCACTGACCATGGCAGTCACTTTCAGAACCAAATGATGTCCAAGTTAACATCAAAGCTTGGGTTACGGAAAGAACATTCATCACCTTACTACCCCCAAGCCAATGGGCAGGTAGAAGCTGTAAACAAAACTCTTAAGACGATTTTACAGCGAACTATCAACTCAGCCAAGTCAAACTGGCATTTGATGTTATACTCGGCATTATGGGCTTACCGAACATCAGTAAAGACTACAACCGGTTTCTCACCTTTCCAACTCGTTTACGGGCTGGAGGCAGTCTTCCCCATCGAATGTCAAATCCCATCTCTGAAATTGGCAGTACAGTTATTGCCAGACACTTCTCCACTTGAATAACAGTTAGTATACCTTAAGCAGCTTGATGAGCAGCATCGCGATGCGGCTCTGGCCAACAAGGCTCATAAACATAAGGTCAAGTGTCAATATGATAGGTCCGTTCGTCCTCGGATTTTTTCTGAGGGCGACCTTGTCCTGGTCTATGACCAAGATAAGGACCCCTTGGGGGCAGGAAAGTTTAAACCCATGTGGTTCGGAGCCTTCATTGTTAAGGAGGTTTTAAAAAAGGGCTCTTATCGTTTGGTCAATTTTGAAGGGAATGCTTTGGCAGAGCCTAGAAATGGGCTCTACCTCAAGAAGTATTACTCATAGAAAGGTCACTGTGGGTAACTTTTTGTAACATATGTATAGTCTTTGTGTTATTACTTTTTTTACGTTTCTTTTGAAAAACGTGTCATGGACGTGTCATTGATGTTATCTTTCGTCACTATGGCAGATGTTAAGTGAGTCCGAGGTGTTCATTGGGTATGCGGACGGTGCTAGTCGACACACGCGGAGGCTTGCCTCCGCAGCTTGGGTAATATTTACACCACAGGGTTAGTTGTTATCTTCCGAAGGGATATGCTTAGGCGACACCACAAATAATGTTGCTGAGTATAGTGCAGTTATTGAGTTGCTTCGTGACGCTTTGTCATTGGGTATCTCTCGTCTCCGGGTCTATCTAGACGCTCAACTGGTTGTGTCACAGCTAAACAGAGTATACCGAGTTCATGACCCAAATTTACACCGACGATTCCTTAGGGTATGTCTCTTGGAACGCAAATTTGATTATATTACATATTTTCATGTTCCTAGGAGTCTAAATCAAATCACAGATACTCTAGCTAATCACATTTTAGATTGGCATCTTGCTCACATATAAAAAGATCATGATCATACACATGTAAATACATTTTTGTACACACAATCCATAAGACACAAAAAAGAAATAAAAACCATATATAAACATCATAAAATCCTTAGAGTACATAGATGGGCACAAGCGCCTCACAAGTGGGAACCATAACGAGTCACTAGGGCTTATGCCCTCAAAAAATATATACAACAAGGTGCTCGTGGCACATAAAAAGTCTAAAAGTCTGCTCAGGGCCTGTGGGCCCTGTTATAATCATGTACAGCCTGGGCTAAACGCCTAAACAATCGGACCCATGTCCGAGGTGCCCCCACAACATGAGTCTGCATGGAGGGCAGCAAGTCCTCTATCTCTGCCATGGGAACTATGTGAGTGAGCGCAGTAAAGTTCCGCTCAATCGGCCTCAGGACTCTCTCGGCCTCTCCTGCTAGGAGGTTCCTGGCTACTGCTGCTCCTCCAGCGGCGGCAGCTGCGGCTTCCGGCCGTGGGCGACACTTGTTCCGTGCATAGTCAGCAGGTCGCACGGGCCCCACATCTGCATGCAGCAAACGTTCACCCATCAAAAACTCGGGTATACAAAAACATGATATATATATCGAAAAGACATAAAAATTACATATGCAAACAAAAAAACTATAGGTGGAGACTTACCCATCTCCCCTCGCTCCTCACCAGGAGGCACTAGTATCGCTGGATCTCTGGAGAAGTCAATCCCCGCGCATGGGTAGTCCTCAATAGCCGGGATCTGTCGTGACAGCCAAGCAAAAAAGTCATCGTTGAAGGCCTCTGTGGTCCTTCCACCACCCTGTCGCGGCAACAATGCTGCCCATCTGCATACTGCGGGGAAAGTAATCAGATGTCCTTGTACTGTCAGCTAAGGACTAAAACATGGAACTCTCTCGAAGAAAAACGAACACAGGATGGTCCCAAACCCAAAGTTTCGGTGTGTCCGTTGTCTGCAAGCTGTCAACTGACCTGTCATGCTTGCTAGTAGTGTGGTACTCCAATCAAAAATTTGTGCATTCATGCACTGGATTGCACAATTCATCTGTGCGCGCGAAGCCTGATGCATGGTCGCGGAGCCGATAATCCGCCCAATGAGCGATAATATAGTCTGGAGGGCGAGGTTGGTAATCCTACTAACGGGTATCGAGGAAGTCCTCTGATCGGTCCCAGCCTCGCAATACTCCTCTATCAACTCCGAGACTTTTTTCGGCCCCGCAGGAAAATTCTGAAAGTTGACTGGTTCCCCTCTCCTCGAGAGGCCAGTCAACAAAAAAATATCCTCGGTGGTGGGCACCAAGGATTGACCCTCTATCATGAAAGCCTCTGCATCAGGGTACCAATAGTCAACCAGGGCATTCAACATCCTTGGTTGCGCGTGCATAAATGGACACAAAAAGAATTTTACCAAACCACACTGCGTCAATACAGCCATAACGTTCGAATCTGCGGCCACTAACTCATTGGCGGCCTCATGCTCCCTCTCCCTCCATTGAACATACATCCTGCCAACACAACAAAGCCAAAAGGGGGGATCAATACTTTAAGCCAATTTTCTCATCACGCGGGGGTACCCGCGGCCTGTAGAGGCGACAGTCGCGGGTACCCGCGGGAAGTCCCTAGACAACCAGCGTTTGCTTAGGGCCGACCTCTTTGAGGTCGACGCCCCCCCCCAAAACACACTTAAATGTCATAAATGAAGTATTGAATTGCAAGATAAGGGAGTTTGTACTTACTTGGTCCAAGCAGAAGTCCGTTTCGTCCACCGTAGCTCCCGGAATCACAATCTTTGGCAAAGGGGGTCTTTTGGCTCCAGAGTCAATTTCGAAATCAATAATGGTGATAATGAGCTGCCAGCTTCTATTTATAGACTTTTTGGCCTCTTTTTGTCACTTTTTTGGGCCCCTTTATTAGTTTCTTTATACCAAAAACCATTTTGAGTGATCCAGGAGTTATATGGGCGGGATTTGATCAGGTATTGGGACAATTTTTATTGAGTTTCGAAAAAATAAAAATAAAAATATATATTGACGATCCATAAAAAAAAAAAAAAAAATTCCAAATCAACTTGAGCATATAGGGTAGGATTTCATCCCAACTGTTGCATCTCGTTGCCTTTTATTCTTATGATATAGGATCGATCCCATCCGGTTGTGACACGGAACCGTCATATCTGCTCTAGAAGTGTCACAACTTGGTGGTAGAGCTTACCAAAACATGGATGCCCTAGGTAGTTCCTGGTTGCATTATGGTGTCCATGATGTTTCTAACAACATAGTAGGCTCGGAAATTTGTATAGTCTTTCCTGAATACGAGTTTGAGCCTCATTTGCATGGGTCTTTTTTACTCTTTGACTTTCCCTCCGGACTCCCAAAACATAACGGGTCTCCTTTTAAGCCCTTTTCAGACCCTGTAAACATGAAAAGATTGTCGAGCGATCTTGTGACCTTTCACGCTCGTTAAACTAAAATTTGAAGTCACGTCTGTCCGGCGGTAGTTTACCCCTTTTTCGGTCCGGATGGTCAACTGTACGAACAAAGGAATACTCTATTGAATTTCCATTCTTTAGAAGATTATCCTCAGGTATAATTTTATTCCTTTTTCGGGCCTGAGGGACTAAATTTACGAAAAAGAAACCCCCCCGGAGTCCATAGTTAAGCTCTTTTCAGACTCCCTAAAATTGAAAAGATCGTCAAGTGACCTTATTCTTTCACACTTGTTAAAATGGTCCAGAAGAACATTCCTGATGGAGTCCATAATTAAGCTTTTTTCAGACTCCTTAAAAGTGAAAAAATAGCTGAGTGATCTTGTCCTTTTCACACTCGTTAAAATGGTTTCGAATTGACGTCTAATCGATGCTATTTTATCCCTTTTTCAAACCGACTAGACTATTGACGAAAAACGTACCCCAATGGAGTTTCCTTTTATGTTTTTTTAGACTCTCTAAATATGAAAAACCACCAAGCTTACCTTCTCTGGGCTCGTTAAACTCACATCGAAGGATGTTACCATTGTGTGTTCTGTCAACCGCATTTGCATCCTTTACCCATCAGCCTAGTAACAGTTTGTCTTTGCGTCTTAACACCTTTGGCCACTGGAGGATCTTTCCCGAGTATCATTTTCCTAGAACATCAGTCTTGTCCTTGTGCCTCGAGCTTGTATGTTTGTTGTGCTCGTTCCTCCATTGTAACGTAATATTCCTTTAATCATCAAAAAGAACAAAAAAAATCAAATATACCCCAAAAAGAGGATGGGAAAAGTATTTTATTTATTGGCAGCATCATGAGTCGCCCTTGGATAAAGCACATTTGTCCATTTTATTCATCAGACTATGGGATGTAGTACGACCGAAGCTTTTCTCGTTATACAGAGTTGTGTCCTCCATCGTTTGGTTACTCTTCCAAACATATGGAGAGTTTGCATTGCCTCCTGCTTCGTAGACTTATGATTAACATATATGCTGCCCGAGTCTTATCACTTGTCGTGCTATTATCCAAGGGAAGTTTGTCACTAAGCTTGAGTCGGCCCCTCTGCAATATGTCTCTTGTCCGCATACCCGACCATCCTGAACGTCCAATCAAGTCTTTGTTTGAAATCACTGAAGCCTTCAGTCCGATCATCAAGATTATCAAGTCCATAACCGACGAGCCGTCGAAGACCTCTGGGTAGTGCAGTCGTACACTCATATTACACTCCTACCCGAGTCTAGAAGATTTTGAAGTTGTTGCTCGAGCTCTGAAGTACAACCATCAGGCCGAATCCGCTTCTAAGAGATGGATACGTTACATGTATATCTTTCTGATTTCGAGATGTAGCTCCGTTGTGTATTGTTCGCGGCTACTCTTCATAGTTGTTTGAAATGGATCTACAGTGTATTTGATTGGTATCCATGGTTCTATTTTATCCCGAGCATGGGTATGCCCGCCTCGGTGAGAAATTTGATATTTTTTGCAGACGACACCTCCTGATTCCTGATTCCTGAGCTCACTCATTCAGCATATCAGTACAGATTGGTAAAGAATTGGTAATGTATTTCGGCAATCAGATGCTCTTCTGACCTCACACAATAGGGGGCATCTGTTATAACCCTAAATTGCACCACACATGCTTACCTCGCATCAGGCCAACTCATATCCCTTCCTTGCCAAAGCCATGCTGAATAAACTCTTGAAAATCCTCTTAAATCAAGTAAAATGCACCCTAAACTACTACTGCACGCGTTGGAACGTTGGCAGGCCTACTACTGCACGTGTTGGAACGCTGGCTGGCCTACTACAGCCCGCGTTTACCTAACAAAGCACAAAAACAGGAAAGTTGCCGACGGGACAAAAAGCTATGGGTCAGTTAACTGAAACTCCCGGCCATGCATGGCCGAGAGTTCGTCCAAAACCCTAGCTCCTTCTAGCCTATAAAAGAAGGGGTGGGGGTACTATTTGGAGGAGGAAAAATTATAGCAAAGAAACTCTGCCCAATTGCTGAATCCGTTTGTCCCAACCCTTTAGCCTTTCCTCGAGCTTAAGGAGAATTCAAGCAAAGCAGTTGGAGGACAAAGAAGAGGAGGAGCCCAGGATCAGGATCAAGGAGCGGTGGTCGATCTCTATCATTATTGTAAGTTGATTCATCTTGAGATTAATAAAATAATACTTTTCCCGTCCCAATGCATGACTTATATATGTTTTATTCGATTTATGCTTAATCTCTAACCCTCAAGTAGAAAAATAGCATGCATGCGTAGTGTTTTGTCTTGATTGCAGGATTGTCTTTGGAAGGAGCAACGTAAGCAAGCGGACAAAGCGCAATGGAGGATCTACACCAAACATCAGTAAAAAGGTTAGTAGGTTCTTTCCATGTTTGTATGTGAAAAAGGGTTTTAGGTTTTGGGGTGGTAGGTTAAAAGTGATTTCTTAAAGGTCAAAATCTACATGTAAGTTTAGCCCTAGCTTACTAGTCCGTACGGTATTATTTCCCAACAACAACTTCTTACCAAGGTCACCCCACTGAGTATCCTCTGGCAGTGCTAAATCTGGATCTCCTCGGAAATCCAACCTGGCATAAGCGTAGTCATCAACCATCAACATCTGGGTTTGAAGCCAGTTAAAGAAAATATCATCGTACTTGACGATAGGTCTTGCTACGTGCCGAGCCATGAGCCGACACCATCTCAGCATCCTCGGATCCCTAGGAACCAGTATATTCCACTCAACCTGCAGTCTCAGTATGAGAACCCTCTCAAGGAAGAAGGACACCAATAAAGATCCATACCCGAATTGCTTCAGGTCACCTCATCTACATTTGGTCAATTGCTTTTTGATACTGCGAAGCACAGCATCTGCCCAGTTGAATACTCGAGGCTCAGTACACTCGATGGCATACTGGAAGTAACTCTGTAACACCATATGAGGAGCAGAACTCCCAGCCATCCGAGCTATAGTGAAAAGGACAGTACGAAGGGTCAAGTCTTGTACCCCCCAGATAGCCACTTTTCCTTTCTTTCTCTCAGCGTCGGGTATGCAGTATAAATTGCAGTACTCACTCATCTTTAGCCCACCACCTCTACTACCAGTCAGGCTAACATAGTACCCGCGCCTGGACAATCTCGTCAAAAAGTAAATTCCCTCAATGTCTAAGGACAGTGTGTGAGCCCCCACATGAAACACCTGTTGATCAGGGTCCCACATACGCACCAGGTATTCTAATAATCTGACTTGGGCCCTCATGTCCGGGATGCGAAAGTATTTTAAGAGCCCGCAATCTCTCAAAGAAGTTATGGTAGGCGGATGATTTTCAGCCATTGCATTATCCTCTTCATGTTCCCTTTCGCGCCACTCTAGAACCATGTTGATGGCCAATTATCTACATAAGGAACACAATAAGAGAATTAATAACTTCTTTCATGATTTGAAACTTTTTTATTGGGTAAAAATTTAAAAAACATTTGGGCTTTGCGGTTCTCGCAAGTGTCCTGTGTGCACAGTGCGAGAACCTCGCAGGTGGCCTTAGGCTCACCTGCGAGAACGCATCATTCTCACAGGCCCCGTATGGCATGCCTGCGAGAATGGCAGCGTGCATATAGGGCTTAGAAAATCAACTTAAAACTGCAAATTTAACCAATGAAATTACAAATTTAAACCATGAATGTGTTAAGGACGAAGAGCTTACCTAACTATCGCAGACGGCTTGCTAAATGGTCTCTCGTAGCTCCCGCAATCTAACGCCGAACTTGGAGGGTAAAAGAGGGGTTTTTTGAGCTCAATAGTGGAAATGTAAAAATGATGTGGTAAAAAAGAGTATTTACTCCTTTTATTTACTTTTACTATATCATTTTGGTTTTTTATGATTATTTATCAATTAAACCCTAATCCCTAATGTTATGTTGAGTGTAAACTCTTGCAGGTGTGATGACTTTGATGATTAAATACAGGGATATGGACATGTTTTTCTTTGTTATCGCGTGTTTTTGATTGTTTTTTTATGGTTTTTACATAAAACCTTGAGCGTCGTTTTTGTCCGTTCTTGTGCTCGTAAATACATGAGAACATGATTGAGCATACTTTTATCACTTTTTCAGGCTCAACAAGGTTATACGAAAAAGGATTCGCCAATTTTGTTATTGGATAAATCCATAAGTGCGGACACAAACCGATCTCCCTAGATCCACCTGGATCTAGAACAAAGCAAGACAGAACATGACTCTTTCCCTAGATTCTAACCATTGAATTAAATAGGAGGCAAGAACAAAGATCATACCTTATTATCGCTTCCTTTAGTCTTTGTTGTTCCCGCTTCGCTCCAGTGCTCTCGTACAGTCAATACTAAAACAATACAAACCAACCAAAGTGAAGAAAGCACGATCTATTCAACAGTCAATCTATGTATATGATCAAGGAGTTATACAATAAAGTAGACTTAGCTTTATGGGAAAGGGCCATCGAAAGGAAGTTTGCGACATCAAGGCTCAGGTTGTAATCTTTACTTTCCATTCTGTTACCCATGATTTTGGTCATCGTGATGATGTATTGATGATGGTGTACTCAGGCTCTTCATTAGAACTTTCTCCTGAGAAAAGTTACCTTCATCTCTTTCCAGAAATTACATTTTTGAGGACTGTTCGCAGGCTGCTAGTATATTTGCCTGTGAGAATGCATGATTCTCGCAGGCTGCCTTAATTCAGGGTGCGAGAAGTTCGCACTGTGTTGAACTGCTAGGGTGCGAGCTCTTTCTAAAGCAAGGAAAAAGATGAATTCTTGATGCTTCTAGAAAGGAATCTTATAGAAGGATGAGATGGCATTCGAATGGTTATCCTAGTACTGGATTCACTGATATTTTGGGATCATTCTTATCCAAGTAACCAATTCATTCTCTCCTATATATTGAGTGAATTCTCATGGAAAAGGTTAAGCAAATAAGCAAGAAGGTTAAGCAAGATTCATTGGAGAATTAGTGAAAGAATTGTGTGAAGGGATGATGCTACAACGCTAAGAGACTCCAGCAAGTTCATCCAAAGGAGTCAATCTTCTTCATGCAAGTGAGAAAGTGTGTGTGTCGGAGCCAAGGCCCATCGAAAGGAAGTTTGCAACATCAAGGCTCAGGTTGTAATCTTTACTTTCCATTAATATGATACAGTAATATGTCCCTTTCCCATAAAGCTAAGTCTACTTTATTGTATAACTCCTTGATCATATACATAGATTGACTGTTGAATAGATTGTGCTTTCTTCACTTCGGTTGGTTTGTATTGTTTTGGTCTTGACTGTACAAGAGCACTAGAGCGAAGTGGGAGCAACAAAGACTAAAGGAAGCGATAATAAGGTATGATCTTTGTTCTTGCCTCCTATTTAATTCAATGGTTAGAATCTAGGGAAAGAGTCATGTTCTGTCTTGCTTTGTTCTAGATCCAGGTGGATCTAGGGAGATCGGTTTGTGTCCGCACTTACGGATTTATCCAATAACAAGCATGTAGTTTAGGGAGCCTATGTGAGGGACAAAGACACTTGAATAAGACAAACTAACACATTCGAATTTGCTCACAATTTCCTTCTATTTTGCATTTTTATCAACCATCATAAGCTTTGTCCTATTATAACACCCGTCATCAACAATTGAGAATTGGAAGTTGAAGAGACTTGTAACTACTTCTTGCAGAATTTGAAGAAGACACTTTCAGCAATTACTCAAACTACTATAAGTAAAGGAAGAGGCCCATTTTGAAGATGCTCTTCAAGCATTGTATATTCGCAAAATGTTTTGAGAATTAATATTGAGAAGCCCTCAAGGCCATTTTGTTAGAGAGAAGAACTCTTGTAGATGGTAGTCCGTTGTAAACTACTTTCACCAAACCATATGTTTTTTACATGTGTTGTAAGAATGTCCTTTTGCTTATAGACTATTTTGATGCAAATCGAAATCATTTTCGTAGTTTTGCTTACTCTTTCTTAACTTTTCTCCTAAGATGATGAGTTTCTTATGTATGCAGTTTCATGACTTAGACTAATCTGATTATATTATTTGTGTGCATGTGTTGTCTAACCTTGTTGCTTCTTAATAACTACTTGGAGGAATTCATTTGCAGTGATTAGTTTCATTAATAGTAGCTCATTTGGTTATCATAGTTACTCCTAGCTAGGATGGGTTAGATTATATTTCATTTATGCACTTAGTTAGTTCACATATGCATCTTGCATTTCATTTACAACCATCCAATCACCTCTTGAACCCAGTAATGGCAGTCAGGCCAGAATCTGGATGGGTCTCCTAAACCAAACGGTGCATATTCTAATTGGGATCGTGCAACGGAGAGTACCCTTTACTTTTGAAGGGAAATTTTGCCGCATCAATAGGTTTATGAATCACTCGTTGCTATGGTACGCTCTTTGATTTATGTAATCATGTATATTCTACTATATAAATGTAGATATACTTATTACACTTTATTTCTATGTTTGTAGATGGAACATGGACAGTTGGAACATCAAAAATAAGTCGTGAAAGAACACATATGTTTAAATAACCAAAGTACAATGTCACCTACAACTGATTAGGAAATGAGGGATGCACACAGCTCGAGCAATGACACCAGTTCAAGTGATGAATTACAATCAATATAATTGAATGTTATTTCAAGTTGTATGTTTTGGAATATTTGTCTGTAAAAATCAGTGATTTTGCTTAATCTAGTGGACATAATGTCCAAATTGCATGATGACATGTTACCAATAAGTGTAACAATTACACATTGGTTCCATTTTGATTATTGTGGACCTTTACGTTGTCCCATTTTGTATGACCATGGGTCTCTTATTCATATAAAATAAAATGGGTTTCTTATTTTATTGCATTGTCAAATGTTGCATTGTTGATCAATTAATATGTGAATGATTTACATTGTTGCAAATAACAAAGGTGTAATATGTTGGATAATGCATTAATGCAATCATTATATCAAAATGCAATAACACAAATATAAAAAACAATAATATTATAAAAAGAAATTGATTTTGAGATGATTAACCGAAAATTTGTAAAAAAAACAATTAATTAAAATATATACATATCGGTGCATTCTTACGAAATAACAAAATGGCGCGTGAAATAATGTAGAAATCAATATTTTTAAAGGGGTTATATGCACTGATGCATATTAAGCATATTGAAGCACCGGTGCATATTAAGTACACCGAAGCATGTATGCATATAACATGCAACAATGTATATTGTTTTAGAATTTTACGGTGTGCATATGATAAATACTCACCGGTTCTCTAAATCTAATAAAATCATAAGTGCTTTAAATAACATAAATGCACAGGTTCTTTAAATAACATAAATGAACAGGTGCTTTAAATATAATAAAATCACCAATGCTTTGGAACAAAGAATGATGCCAACATCTCACCTCAAATATTCGAAATTTTAGTACCATTCAGTGCATAGGGCAATACACGCACCAACATGTATGAATTATACAAGCATCGGGACAGACATAAAACAAAAGTGCATTGATGCTTTAATAAACTTAGAAAGGCCCGATGTTGCATGCACAAGCAATGTAGAATCAATGTGTAAGAATTTTAAGAGCATTGGTGCAACATATAACAAAAATGGAATCTGAGGCGTAGTAACTATAAACGCACCAATGCCTTTTCATTTTTTGGACGTACCAAGGCATTTTGGCGCACAAACACCTTTTCATTTTATGTACGCACCGGAGCATTTTATGTAATGACGCATCGATGCCTTTTCATTTTATGTACACACTGGAGCATTTTAAGCAATGGCACACTAGTGCACTTTTAGTTTTATGTATGTACCAAGGCATTTTATGTAAGGTTGTGTTGATGCGTTTTAGTTTTAGGTATGCACTAGGATGTTTTATGTAAGGGCACATCGATGCATTTTCACAATAAAAACACCGGAAAAAAATAAAAATAAAAAAATAAAATAAAAGAATAAAAAAAATGTTCGCTACAACCTTCGCGCGCCCAATTTTTTTAGTTATATGGAACATGCATTAAAATCTCTGCAATCAATGAAGGAGGTTGTAGTGAAGGTTTTTTTGCAAAATTTTCCAAATTTTGTAACATTAAAAACCTCTGTTAGAAGGTGTTCTCCTTGTAGTGATCGAGTTCTGATGAGTTCCAATGCAGAACATATTCCAGTAGTCCCAAAATTCTGCAAGCTCTTATTAGGAGAAAGATACTGCAAGCATATGTTTGATGAAATTCAACAACTGCTTTACCCTACCAATTATAACATGTTATATTTTAGCAATCAATGTGGGTCAATGATATTACATTGTGAATTAGATTTATTTTATGCAGACACCCCTTGGAGCATGAATTTTCAATGGAACTAATGTAAATGTATTGCTTAATTTGACATTTGTTTTATAAAGTGGTTGGTTGCATGTTTATTATTGGGGAAAAAAATAGATACTTCTAATAAATGTATAGTGTAATCTTTGAACATAGTAAATGCATTTGCTACTAATATTATCGATGTAATGTTCAATATTTTTACAATCAGGATTTTGAAGATGAGCGACCTGTCTACCATCTACCGTTGCACCCCACTACAATGTCAAGTCACGAGCTTGCTATTAAGCGAGCACATCTTGGAGATGAAGCATACCGAGCATGGTTGAATAAACCACCTATTCAATTTCCACTATGTCCCGAGTCACCAATTCAAAACCTCTATAGTAATACTAGTTCTTTACGTGCTGGGGACAAAGGAAAGGATATAGATTTTGATATGGGTGATTTCTTATGGGATACCCAAGCAATGGGGGGAATGTTGTTACATGCATCCCAGCAAAATGAACTAGGGAATGACATTTATATTGTTGATACCTTCTTCGAAAGTCTGAAATCTACTTCCACCACCACCCCTCTCTTTTGACATGGGTAAAGGTCTACCCAACTAGGGACAACAATGTTACTATACAACTTGTAAGCAATGCATGGTATGTTAGACATGTGTTTCTCGACACTTTTGAGGTAACTAACCATTAAGTACCATAATTTTTTAAGGAATCTTGTCACACAATGAAGAAAGAAAATAATTGATTTTATGCATGCTCGATGCCAATATATATTTATATTTTCCAATAATTGTAGGTTACTCAAAGAGAATGTACTTCTAAGAGATAATTCCTTACTCGATAACAGCGTAGAGGCAAAGAAAATGTTGAAAATGTTGGGTGTTGGTACATATCATACCATGTGCGTCTAAATGATTGTATTCTATACATAAACGAATATGTGAACAAAAATATATGTCTGGAATGTGGGCATGATAGGTACCGGAAATCAAAAAACAAGGGTAAGGCACATGGTCCTCCTCATAAGATATTGAGGCACATGCATGTAATTCCAAGGATTCAAATGATCTTTTGTTGCAAACAATTAGTCATGTTGCAAGGGTGGCATGCCTCCAATAGAAGTGAGCCAGGAGTTATGCGAATCCCAACATATTCAATAGCCATGAAGCATATAGAGGTTGCATGGCTTTATAAATTCAAGGATGAAGTATGGAGCCTACAATTGATCATAACCATGGATGGATTTAACTCGTATTCCCTCCAAAACACCAACTATTATGTTTGGCTAGTGGCAATGATCAATAGCAATATCCCCCCATGGTTGTCTATGAAGAATGAACATCTTATGCTGGCTCTTATAGTCCCGAGTAGAAAGCAAGTGAAGATAATGGATTTCTACCTCCATCCACTAATCGATGAATTTAAGCAATTATGGGAAGGGATACATGTATATGATGTATCAAGAGCCATCCCAATGGAGAGGTCTTTTGTGTTGTATGGAATATGTGCATACACCACTCATGATTATCTAGGACTGGGAGTTTACTTTGGTAAGCATGTTGATTGATTTGTTTATATTTGTAATGTTATTTGACATACTTAATTTGGTGCAACAATATTTTTGACACCAATGTGATCTGTATACAATAACAACGCAAGTTTTGTAACAAAATGGTATCATGGATGTAAATGTTGTGGACCTTCTATAAAGGCTAGGTGGTCCAACCATGCATGAAAGCCAGTGTACGACTGCTTGAGGGTATTCCTCCCATAAGACCACCCTTATAGAAGAGTTGCATCTGCTTTCAATGGTAAACCAGAGAGAACCCAGAGACATGAAATAATGACATTGACAGATTGGATTAGGGCATATGATACAGAGAAGGAGAAGGAAATGGTAGAATTGTTTGATTCAAATAGGGAGCCTATATTTGATGATCTTGAATTTTTTGACACCTATGTTGAAAAAACACTCACTGGGATGAAAAGGAAATCTATATATTACGAGCTTCCATATTAGGAACATCTTAAAATTGACCACTTACTAGATATCATGCATATATTCAAGAACGTTTCATCTTCTCTATGGAGGTTCATATCATCAAATAAAAGTGACACATTGGTTGTTAGGAGAGATCTTATCACTTCAGATACTAAACAGTTACATTGGCCAAGAAAAGAAACTAGAGGGTAGGTTGGTCCATCTTGGTCTCTTAAAGAAGGTGATGTCCAATGGATTTTGAAGAAAGATGATATTTCTATGGCAAAAGATGATATATTGGGTGTGAAGGCACCTTCTTTGTGTGGGTCGACTCTACATCGTTGCTTCATTGTACAAGAGAATTTTTTAGGGTTGAAATCACCTGACCATCTGAACCTTCTAAGGGTATGCATATTGAATACATGACTCTTCTTCTATATTGTCTTTGAAAATATGCTAGATGCACTCACAATTTTATGGCGATTAATGATATGTGTGTTTCTATTTTGTAGTGTCATTATAATTTGTTCATGTGTGGTTGTGTGAACCATGACTTCCCCCAGAACCTACGATGTGCCATATCGAAATTATCTTCATTTTTACATTGGATCACATCAAAGGAGATTCATATGGCTTGCATTCCATGGTGGCGTCGAGACATAACTAAGATTGTTTGTATGTTGAAGGAACTGCCCACGAGTTTTATGGACTTGCAAGTCCATCTTCTAATTCACCTACCTAATGAGGTTGAATTAGTTGGAGTGCTCTTGTGTTGTTGCATGTTCTTCTTTGAGAGGTACATGAAAAAATTGAAGGGGTTTGTTCGACAAAGGGAAAAACCAAAAG
>ML803963.1:79609-95413 GCA_009831015.1 Picea engelmannii | reverse complement strand
AATGATATTGAACATCAATGTGCATTGTCCTTGAATGATAAGGCGGGTTCTTTGCCAAGAAGATTGCTCTTTGACTATCATAATCTATCCTTACAACTTGTTGTACTAACCCAATATTTGAACACAATATCTATAACCATATTGCTTCCTTGCTTGCATGAGTGACTACCATGTATTCAGCTTTTGTAGTTGAGAGTGCCACTACAGACTATATTTTTCTCATCCAATTGATTGCTCCTTCAAATAGGTTAAACACATAGCCACTTGTAGATCTTCTGCGATCCAGATCTCCAGCCCAATATGCATCAACAAACCCATTGTTGATGCTAGTGGTAACATCGGACAAGTATTTCCGCATAGGTCTATGTGTCTAAACGTGTGGAACTCGTCCAAATCCTTCTACTCTTGAATTTATTTTAATTAAGGAAATTATTAAAGTAAATTGTTTTTATTAATGAATTATGTAATTAGTTAATTGATTTATTTAAGGAAAGTGTTAAAAGTAATTAACATGTTTATAAATCTCAAGTGACTGTGAGAAGTAATCTCAACCTTCGATCACTTTGGAGATTAGAAATTGATTATAACTCATGATTATAAAAGCAAGGCTAGGGTGAAGGAGGAACACACTGGATACTTGACACTTGATAGGAGTTGTGTTGAGAGAGTCAACACACAGAGTATTGAATCAGGAAGGATTGTGATTCGAGATCTTCGATAGGTGGAGAAGGACTTCCATCCATAGATCAGGTCAAGGAGAAGAGAGAAAAGAAGCAGCACAGGTGGGTTTCAGTCAGAGGAAGCCCCGGGGAAGTGTCGGGTCATACAGAGCTTGTCGTATAGTCCTTTTGTACATGTATGTGGGTTTCTGTGGAGACAATCGTGTACATACACAGGTTTGTTGAAGCAAAGTCGCGTACACCTCTAAAAGCATGCAGTTTTGGTTCCTACAACAGGTCCGACTTTTCCAAGTTTGTCTGCAGTTGTATTTCTCTCAGTGGGCCATTATCCTTGTTACGGGAGCCATAATTTTAACATAATAAAATCATTCTCAACACTGTTTTTCCCTCCAGGGTTTTTCGAAGGGTATCTACCCAAAAATATTGGTGTTTGTGTGTGTTTGATTTGGTTTCCTTGTTTATGATTATGTTGCATGTTTAGTTTATCACTCAGTTGTGCTTTAATTTGATAAGTGATTTACTTGGAAATTGATTGTTGGGTGCTAGGTAGGAGAAATTTCAACATGGTATCAGAGCCTAGTCTCTGAAGGGAGGAAACCAAGTACATGATCTCAAATCCATAGCAGATCCACAATCAACAGGAAAAAATTGAAGGATGTATTTCAGGAAAAAAGTGGCACTGAGGCAAAACTAGGTTTTTATAGGTTTACTGAGGTGTACACTGGTCACATAAAGTAGAGACACATACATAAGTGGGAGGCTTTGAGCACAGTCATGTATGTGCGATGTTGACACTTAAAAACACAACGATGAATACTATGCTTGAAAATGATTGCCAAGCTCTATTAATTATTTATATTAATAACAAACTAATAGGTGGGACCCCCTTGTAGACTTGTGGCGCTATGGTGGATATGTTGCGCTTATATTTTGTTTGCTTGTGTGATGGTACCAACACAGTATTCTACAGTTCATTGTTTCAAATCATGGTTTAAATGTCACGGTGACATGATATGGTTGTTTGATTAATGGATGGAATTAGATGGCTTTGATGACCACTTGCAAAATATGTTAAGGCTTCCCTATGGATGAAAGAATTATTATCAGTTTTGGTTTGACATTGCATTAAACATGGTATTAGTTGGATTAAATATGGTCTTGATAAGGAATGATATTGGAGCTCTTTTGAATTAAAGAACTATACCCAAACTCTAATGTTATGGATTATTGTGACAAAAGAGGGATGCACTAAACCCTTGTTACTATGGTTATGTGCCTTATTGAAATTTTATATGTTGAATGCACATGGGGTAATGTTATAGAACATTGTTATTTTGGAGAGTTTGACATTACCAAGGGTGGCGCACTATGCAAATGCGATATGGCAATGGATATGTGGTTTATTAATTGCTTAGTGCTATGGTGAATTGGTTGGCTCGTATGTTGAATTGAATGAGGTCGGAGGGAGAAGCGACGTGCATTTATTGCACATCACTCAAACACCGCTCGAGCCCGTCACCCTAGTCATTCTTGCATTTTGGTTTTTAGCTCTAGTAGTTGTTGATGCTCTGCATTGTTTGGTCGTGAAGGAGGCATACGGTCTAGTTTCTTCCTCGCGCAGGCTTTTCCAGGTATGGGTTCTTTACTCTTCCATCCATGATGGTTACTCTGCCCTTTGAATCAATTTTTGGCTCAGTATTGCTTGCAATCTGTGTGTTTCTTAAGCTGTTATGGGATATTGAACTGTGTATTGGTGTTGAGTCTGTAGTTTCTTATGTTGATTATTCCGATTGTTGGCATTTAAAAAAGGAATGGTTATGCTCTCCTTGTTGTGGGTAATCTTTGCATGGGTTTATTGATAAAATGGCAGTGAAGCCTGCTTGGTCATGGCTTGGGTTTTGGGTCTGGTTCTCTGTGGAAATTTATTATTATGATATGACAATCTATGAGCTTTGCGCATGGGTGTTACAACCAATCTCTGTGTTTAAGATTTGCCACTCCATTTTCGTCTTCGTGGTTGATATTTTTCGATCCTCTGGGTCGCAATCTGAACTGTTGAAAATTTAAAGTGTTTTTTGTTAAAATATTGTGTAACTGCAAAGAATATTCTTATCCCCTTTTGTGGATAAAGATAAAATATATTTATTATTGATTAGATCAATCCCCTTTTGTGGATAAAGATAAAATATATTTATTATTGATTAGATCAATCCCCTTTTGTGGATTGGTCAAACCCTAATTGTAATGGGCTAAATGAAAAGTCGGCCCCAGAATATATTGAAGTGGTTATAACCACCCAGAATGAGAAGTCAGCCCTGCCAATGAAAAGACACCCCATTTTAGGGCCTGCCATATTGTATAAATAAGAGAGGCCAGTGCCTCATTTACTCACACACTCACTTGTTCATCAGAGCGCAAGTTTGGAGCTGCAGTTAGAGAAGAAGGAAGAGAGAGAGAGGCACATCTCTGGGAGAGGAATTTTTGTGTTGCTTGGTTCATTGTCATGGCATTGTATTGGCTATCTATATTAAGGAAGTTTTGTTGGGTTTTCTTCCCCATGAGGGTTTCCCACGATAAATGTAGTGTACTCTTGTGATTAT
Source organism: Picea engelmannii (assembly GCA_009831015.1). Classification (NCBI taxonomy): domain Eukaryota; kingdom Viridiplantae; phylum Streptophyta; class Pinopsida; order Pinales; family Pinaceae; genus Picea; species Picea engelmannii. The sequence continues at coordinate 92,133 of ML803963.1, read as the reverse complement.
GTTTCTCTCAGTGATCCTATCTATGCTATTGTTATCTAGTAAATTGAAAGGCAACCTAATAATAGCTGAAACTTTAACATGGTATCAGAGCTAAGATGAAGAGAGCATCTTTCACATGAAAAAGAAAAACATCGTTGTTGTCGTACATGAAAATTAGGGCTTTTTATTAAAGAAGGTTTTCAGCCTCAAAACCATCTAGAAAAGTGTGCCCTACCTTAAGGAACATTTTGGCATCTCCAGTGCACCTTTTCAGTGGCTAGATCTCCCGGAAAGTGAAACCCTAGTTTTCACAAAGTACCAGAAAACCAGAAGTAACAAAAAACCAGAAGCACCAATCCATAAATCTGCAGATCAAGTTTGAGGGGGTAAAATTTGGATTTTCATAAATCTGACTGTACCAACATACTCGCCTCAGTCCAGCACATCTTTTGGTGAGTTCAGTTTTCAGATCCAAGAAATTTGATTTTTTTATTATTTCTATAGCCCAGAGGGCTAGGGTTTTTACTGTGAGAAAGAATGGCTACCAATATGAGGGTAGAAGACAGGCTGGAAGGATCTAGAAACTTTAGATCTTGGAAGCATAGGTTGCAGATGATTCTAGATGAGAATGATCTCCTAGAACATGTTACAATGGGTGTACCAGAACCAGATGAAGAAGAGAAAAAGACCAAGCATAAGAAGAATGGCAAGAAAGCAAAGAGAATCGTGTCAGATTCAGTAAATGATCACTTGATCCCTCGTATTTCTAAACTACAGACAGCAAGGCAAATGTATGAAGCACTCATCAAGTTATATGAAAGCAAAAACATTAGCCAGAATCTTTCCTTAAGAAATCAGTTTCGTAATATGAAGATGGAAAACTCAGAATCTGTCACATCCTATATTATGAGAGTTTCTCAGATCAAAGATCAGATTGCAGTTATTGGAGATGTCATCAGTGACAAAGAGCTTGTAACCACAACCCTAAATGGGTTTCCAACATTTTGGATTCCTTTTGTACAAGGAGTGTGTGCAAGAAGCAAGTTACCCGAGTTTGATAAGTTATGGGTAGATTGCACACACGAAGAATCTAGATTTGCATACCAACATAAGAGATTAATTGTTGATGAAGAGGAAGCTCTTACATCTCAAAAGAACAAAAGAAGTTCCTTCAGGAAGAACAATAAAGAAGCTAACTCTGTAAGAGTTCCAGATAAGAAGAAAGATGTTTCAAAGATCAGATGCTACAACTGTCAAAAGTTGGGACACTTTTCCTATGACTATCCTCAAGGAAAAGGTAAAAGAAAGTATCAAGCACATATGGCAGACAAAGAGGAATCTCCTCCCTCAAAGAAAGCCTTAGAAAAAATTGAGGGTTATGTACTTTAAGTTGAAGATGGTTGATTTGAAGAAAGATAGCAAATGGTGGAGTCCGTGGAGCCTCCCCACACAAAAACAAAAGATAAGTATTCATGTTTATTTCTAGTATCTTGTTTACCTTAATACTTTATCATTACAAGTTAGATATTTTTGCGAGAATGTTAATTAACCTCGTTTTACTTCAGTATCTATGTAGACTTATGAAGGAAGTATCAAAGAAGAGGATGAAGAAAGAGATAAAATATTTATTTCAGAAAGAATATTGTAAGTAAGTTCATGAGTCTCGGAAGAAAGAACTTATGTCGTAACTTGCAGAAGTTAGACAGCATGAGAAGGACATGTGATATGGTGACAGTCAGTAAAGATCAGACAGTATCCAGTATTTATATAGGAGCAGGAGGCTCCTAAAGATGAAGAACATAAATGTTCAATATGAAGAAAAAGATGGATACTCAGATAGAGTTGATGAGATGCAGGTAAATACAGGTTGCTCCAGTACCGTTCTTATATATGCAGAGGGAGTAGGTTGATCCAATATGAAGTCAGGAAGAAATGTTCGAACTCAAGAAGGCACCCAGGATATTATAGAAGAGAACTTCAAGGATGATGATTAGAAGCTATTAGTTTGGTGCAAGAGCGAGCTATGTCTCCAAGTTTGAAATGGAGGATCGTGATTTTGTGCAGTTAGGAAAGCAGATAAATGGTGCCCATATATTTTGATCAAGATGAAAGTTATCCAGTAGATGGATGGTGCCTAGCATATGGGTAGCATGATATTATACCATTGAAAGATTTCGGACCACAAGAGATTTTTTGGATCCCATACCTAGACCTTCGTAGAGAAGGAAGAGACCTTCATAGAGAAGGAATGAGCAATCCCATAGGTAGACCTTCGTAGAGAAGGAGAAAGAAAAGAGACCTTCGTAGAGAAGGGGAATGAGAAATTTTCCAAGTTTGGCCACTGTCCAAGTGTTGAGTTTTGGATACTCTAGGGACATGCTAGAATACCCTCGCAAAGAGGGGTGTGACCACCCTCGTAGAGAGAAATGTGGATGTTTCTCCAAGGGGCAACGGGCAGATACTCTCCTTTGGCCAAGGATTGAGTAGCCTGGAACACAAACCTTGACTATGTGGAATGGTTAGTTGGCTCTTGAGGTTTGTGTCGTGATCCTGCGTGGATCATGGAAAGGGAGTCTAGTCTTGCCCAGGCTAGCATCTTAGCTTCTCTAGTTCACGTGGGATGACTAGAAGTGAAGGTATGGTAGTAGTCCTCTCCAGTGGATGGGAGAGATAGATGACTACAAGAGAAGGGAGAACATAAAATGAATGGCAAAACTCATAGAATATCTTTTGTGTGAAGATAAGACATCTTCTATGTGAAGATGAGATATCTTCTATGTGAAGATAAGATATCTTCTATGTGAAGATAAGAAAGAAGTATCTTCTGCATGAAGACAAAAGAAAGAAAGAGTATCTTATGCGCAAAGATAAAGAGAACAAAACTTTCGATGATTTATAGATATGCCAGTCAGTGATCATGATTCCAGATGACCAAGTGGATTATATTGATGCCTCCTGTTATCCAGTTGATGATGTTACCCAGTTGATGATGTTGCTCAGTTGATGATGTTATCCAGTTGATGATGTTGCCCAATTGATGATGTTATCCAGTGGATGCTTCTACCTAGTTAATGTTGACATCCAGTGACCTGTCAAAAGATAAAGAATATCCTTCTTGTTAATAAGGAGTGTTAAAATATTGTGTAACTACAAAGAATATTCTTATTCCCTTTTGTGGATAAAGATAAAATATATTTATTATTGATTAGATCAAACCCCTTTTGTGGATTGATGATGTTGGGCATTGTAATTGACCAAATCCCCTTTTGCGGATTGGTCAAACCCTAATTGTAATGGGCTAAATGAAAAGTCGGCCCCAAAATATATTAAAGTGGTTATAACCACCCAGAATGAGAAGTCGACCTTGCCAGTGAAAAGACACCCCAGTTCAGGGTCTGTCAGATTGTATAAATAAGAGAGGCCAACGCCTCATTTACTGACACACTCACTTGTTCATCAGAGTGCAAGTTTGGAGTTGCAGTTAGAGAAGAAGGAAGAGAGAGAGAGGCACATCTCTGGGAGAGGAATTTATGTGTTGCTTGGTTCATTGTCATGGCATTGTATTGGCTATCTATATTAAGGAAGTTTTGCTGGGTTTTCTTCCCCATGAGGGTTTCTCGGGATAAATGTAGTGTACTCTTGTGATTGTGTTTCTCTCATTGATCCTATCTATGATATTTTTATATAGTAAATTGAAAGGAAACCTAATAATAGCTAAAAATTTGACATGGAAAAACTATGAGTTGTTAGTTATCATAGCAGTGCCCTCACTAACACTGTCCCCTAGAAAGCATTGCATAGTTGGGTTTAACATCACCCAAAAGTTAAATGGAAGCATTATACATGCTTTTGGTTGGGCACGGGTTGTTCCTTGACGCTCACATTACAATGTTAAGAGATTCGCTTCTTTTCGTTCCTCGTTGGAGGTGGTTGACTATCATTTTGCTAATCCTCACAGTAAAGAGTATTGTTACATGTTATGTGTCTGTGGTAATTTTGAAAGGCACGAGTTGTCTGCCTTTTTTTTCGAGGACTTAATCCTCTGATTGAGCCACCTGTTCTTACACTCCATTTGTTGTGTTTAAGCCCTAAATATAATTTTGACAAGTTTTATTCCATTCAAGGGTAAATGGAACACTTTATTGCTTGTTTGATTGGGCACGATTTGGTTATGTTTCTCGTTGGGATATTTTAGAAGAAGTTTGTATCTAATCACTTATTTGAAGCTTGGGCTTGAAGAGTTGCATGTTATTTGATTCAAATGTTATTCGAATCAATCCTTATGTTGATTGATACCTGTGTGTGAACTGATTGAGGCTTGATTAAGATTTTCAATGCTCAGTTTGATTGTGTCAAACAATATTTAAATATTGGATATAAATGGCTGGAAGCACTGTGCGTATTTCTATTGGTTTTAAAGAAAAAGATTTAGCATTGGAATTATAAATGGTTGTGGTGGTTCATCATATTGATTGCATGTTGTTGTTAGGACCGCTATATAAATATTATATAGATGCAAAGGCTGTTGTAATTGAATATTTCTGGGCATATGAATTATTGTTTGGAAGCCAACAAGCAATTTGCAAAGGAAGTAACAGTTTAAACTGTGGTTTTGAAAAGTGAATATTGTTGAACTGTGGAGGTCTAAACATAGATATGTTTGATGGCTTGTTTTGATTTATTTTTATATGAACAATATCCATATTATGTCCCTATCATTTTACCACTTTTCGCTCATTATACACCCCTCATAATCCCAATTTCATTATGGCATCCTTGTTATGTGAAATAAATTAAAAAAAGGTATGTGTAACAACGACAAAAGAGATAACACATCAATGGTTGGCAATTGATATTTTGGTATATTTTACACAGTTAAATTATTTAATTAATTTTTGAGAAGTATTCGTGTGTTATCCTCTCTCATTATACCACCTTTTGCTCATTACACTCCCTCCATATATCCCATGAACCCTATCACCCCCTGCTCACTTGGTGATTATTAAATGGTTTGTTATGGATGGATTTGCATGTATCTTGTGACAATTTATGAGCCAATTTTTTATTCATGCAAGCATAATGTCATGTATGGTTTATCAATGGCTTAGTTACTGACGAACTTCTGCTACAGGATGAGTTTCTTCAATAAAGGCAACCATGAAAGAAATAACAAAGGAAGGGGAAACTAGAACAGAGGGCCTAGAAGACCTAGATTTTCCATTCATTTTGGTGTTGATCCCCAGGAGTTGAACCAATTGTTCCAAGTTGAGTTCTTTAACTAGATTGGGCAAGGAATAGTACAACCTTGACCAAAGAGACCCCCCTTCCAACCTTAGAACATCCATGGAATTCATGTGCCTCCTCATGTGTCCTTGCAACCATAATTCCCTGCAAATGATGGATGGGAAGAGATTGTCAACCTAGTTGTCTCTCACCATCATGGCTGACCCAATTTGTCATTACCTCCTCCACCACCTGTCAATCCTGATGTTCATATTGTCCTTGTTGATTCACCTGTCCAATATTCACATGCAAGTAAAAGACTTAAAATTGATATTCCCCTTATGCAAGATAAAGGAAAAGTTGTTGCCTCCCCTTCCTCTCCCTCAAATGACTCCTCCAAATCTGTGTGGTCACGCATGCATTTGAAGGACGATTGTTCCCATGTAATCAGTGAAATACAACCTCAAGGTTCAAATCAACCACGGGATACTTCCGAGAAATCAAAGGTGGACAACATTGATAAAATAAAAATTGCCTCTCAGAGTGACAAGTATGGCTTTTAGTTTATGTGTTTTTATGATTTGAGTTGATAAAGACAATGTTAATGGTCTGCAAAAAGTTTGGACAGCAAGATTTTGTTTGGATAATGTGGATATTTATATATTTTTGGATATGACTTAAATTGTTTCTGATATTTAAATATTCAATTTTGAAGGTATCTAAGGGAGTTACAAGGGTGGCATGTGTTGAAATGATTATCCATTTGTGTCATATTTTATGATTTGAAAAAAAGAAAAGACGAGAGTCACAAGGGGTCCCACCTACCTAGTTATTATTAATTAAAGACCCTTAACTATTATTATTATTATTATTATTTATCTTAAACTAAATTAGTTAAGTCAAACTAACTTAACTAAAGAATGTAGTTGAACTACTTCAAGTTATTTGGAAAGCATAAAAGCTAAATGAGAAGAAGAAACAAGAGGAGAATAGAAGGAGAAAGCAAGACTAAGGTTTGCTCTTTTGATTTCATGAGATAGTTTCAATTTTCATTCTTTCTTGAGTTTATTCAAGGCCTAATTCTCTTTTTGACAGCAAGGTCCTATTGTAGATAGCAAGGTTCAAAGTTGAACCAAACCATTCAGATGCTTGTTTTAGAGGTGTTGATCCATCTTTGATAGTCTGTGTATTCTTGTATGTTTATGGATTAAGTTTCATAGCTGATAAAGGATATTTTGCAGAGTCAAATTGGCAGCAGTCTGTGGCAAGCTGATCCAGATTATAAATTTCATTTTTACTTCGTGTCAGAGACCTTTTGTATGGTGTTCATCAGGGATCTCTAACTTAGACTTTGGTCCATGCCCTCACAGGGTTTTTCTAAAGAGAAAAACACTTTTGATATATCGGAATGAAATAAATCAGATTGTTATTCCGTCTCATTTGTGTGTATTTATGACTTGGTTACTTTTGCTTTTTTATCTCAATATTTACTTTCTGTAGTCTGTATACATTTCAGAAAATTATATAAAATTTTATGTTATTTTGCAACATTCTTTTTATTAATAAATCAACCTAAACCTTTGTAATTAATACTTGCAAATTGGGAAAATATTTTTGAGGCTATAAAACAGAGGGTGTCATTCACGACTGTCTTGGCCTAGCCAGGAAAGATTAAAAAATGATTGAGTAAGATAATTCATATATTTTCCTCAACATTTATTTGGCGACCATACTGGAGAGATCTTCCATATCTCTCTGGTTGATTGTATTCGTGATTATCATTAAATATTTCTTCTTTTGATTTTTTGATTGTTTTCTTTTCTTCATGACAATATTTGTTACAAGGCAACCCAATATTGAGCCTGGTCTTAAAGAACAAACCAACATTGCTTTAACTTTATTCAATACCATCTTCGAAACTGCTAACACCCGGGTTGAGCTTGAATGCTCGTGGACAGTAATTGAACAAGACATAAGTCTTCGCGAACACTGGGAGCCCAGGAAAAGGCATCCTAGGACTCAGCTATAGCTTTCTTTTTCCTAAAGTTTTGATCTTCTTTTCATGCCCTTAAACCATCGCATCTCTAGCAGAAGAAGAGGTTTATCTCCTGAATCACCCCTATCGTTGAAATAGCAAGAAGAAACGTTGGTTTGTCAATCCAACAAGGTACTCTAAGGATAACTTTGTCTGATTCAACTAGTTTGTCTTTCTCACCCTTACCCATCATTCACAAAATGGCATCTATGGGTGGCTCTGGTGGCACTGGAGGTGCCTCAACTTTTCAACCCTCGACCTCATCAGTGATTGGTAGCTTATATAGCCATCAAATTCTAGTCCAATCAACTAGTAACCCTGCCAAGGTCATTAAGAAGTATGGGCTCTTTCAATTCAAAGAGGATGCTACTACTACCCCATGGCATGTATGATCTCCTTTGAACCTAGCACCTGCTACTCGTCCACTTCCAAAATTCAAAGAGAATATCCCTGGGATTTCAGGAAATAACATAGTCACTACAAATGAACACTTGGTGGCATTCTCTAATTCCTGTCACAATATAGGAGCTAATGACAATGATACTTGTATGTGCTTATTTGTTAATTCCCTTGAAGGGAAAACAACGACAGATTTCTTTGATCTCCCTCCCAAGATTCTTTCCACTTGGGAAGAGTTAGTTTACTGGTTCAAATCTACTTATGGGCAGTCTAAGAGCCCAGCCGAACAATTACGGTAATACAATAAAATTGCGTACAAAGACGGTGAGACTATCAAGTCTTTCAACCTATGTTTCACCAAGTTGTATAATCAAATTCTCGAACTTATTCGCCCCCATAACCAAGTCGCTTTTAAGCATTACTATAATGCTCTACCTTCCCCTTATCGACATAGGCTTGAAGAAAAAGCTATTGACAATCTTGGTTCTGCTCTGCATACTTGTCTAGAGTATGAAGAACAACTGGAAAGAACGGGTCTTCCCAAGGGAGACTCAATTAAACAAACGGACATGTATGCCCTCTTACAACTTGTACAAGATATGAATAATCGAATGATAGTGTATGAGTGAAAAGGAAATGTCCCTTCACTTACTCATGGGGCCTCATATTCTTCTTCCCCATCTTTTAGGAATCCCAATGAAAACAACTTTCAACCCAAAGCCATCATGCCTCGCAGTTGGTGTAACTTTTGCTAGGAACATCACGAGGAAAGTACTTGTGAGGTAAAGAAGAGTGCCAGAGATAAAATCTTTGGCAAAAGGCCTGAAACTACCATTGTTGTTCTAGATTTCGCAGAACCAGAGGATGTCATGATCATAAATGCTAGGAATAAATCTTATGCTTCAAAAGGTAAGTATGATCCCCCTGGTATTTCTTCTAGCCCAAGCTCATCTTCACAAGTTTCTATTGTACAAGCTACTAAAACTCTTGATAGTCAGGGAGTCCCTTCCCCTCTTCCCTCTTCCAAATATAGCATTATCAACAAATTGGCTAATATCAAGGCCGATTCTACTCTTATGGACATGGTTGCCATCCCTGAGCAACAAAAGCATCTAAAAAATTCCATGGAAGGAAAAGCTTCCACCATAGCCAATCTCTCTGAAGAGGTAAAAGAAGAGGATTCTATTGTAAATAAAGTAGATGTAAATAATTTTAGACACCCTGTAAAAAACCCTCCATTTTTCATTTATGTAAATATTATGGAAAAAATATCCCATTGTTGTCTAATTGACGGTGGTTCGAGCCCAAGCGTAATGTAGAAAATTATTATGGAAGAGCTAGGCTTGTCTTGTACCAATGAAAATGCTAGAAGCATGCTCTCTTATAATAGTCTACAACAATCGACCATAGGTGAAATAAAATATGTGACTTTGGTTATGTGCGCACATCCTAAAATAAAGACAACCCTTAATATTCAGGTAATTGACATGCCAATAAGTAACTATTAAATCATCTTAGGAAGAGACTAAAAAGCCTTGACATGTGGATATCTCTCACTGGACAGGACACACTTATCCATTCCTGGGAATGGAAAGAACATTATATTCCTAAGGGAGGGAAGAATTTCACCGTATATAGAAAGCATCCCACAACCTAATGTAAACTATGTCGAGGAGGACTTAGGAGTGTACTCCATCTTTGTCAATGAGGATAACACTACCTTGGAACAAATTGACCTAGAGGATGGGATGTGGCATATGCACTTTGATGGTTCATGCTCCAACGAAGGTAATGGATCTGGAATTATCTTGTACTCACTTGTAGGTAAAACTCACAACTTTTCCTATAGGTTAGAGTTTTCTTGCACAAACAACATCACCAAATTTGAAGCATTACTGCTAGGCACTGAAAATACTTATAATTTAGGTTGTGGTCACCTTACAGTTTTTGGAGATTCTTAACTTGTTGTAAACCTTGTACGTAAAATATATTTTCCTAGCAACAAGTTGATGAAAACTTACACCCAAGCTGTTTGGGAACTTATCTCAAACTTATTATCATTTAATATCACTCATGTTAAAAGAGAACTGAATTCAATGGCTGATGGGTTAGCTGTTTTTGCAGCCTCTCCTAGTCAGTAACTTCTGCCACAAAGAACTGATTGTATTTTTCAATCCTTATATCGTCATCATATCCCTGACAATGTAGAGTCATGGCAGGTCTTCCCTGGTGATGAAAGCATCTGTGCTTTCATACAAAATGAACCTTATAAGCCCAAGGATATTATATCCATGGAAAACAACAAAATTCCAAAGGGCTTGACTCCTCTAGAAAGTTCATTTTCATCGAGTGATGTAGGAAACAAAGAAACACATAAAGAAGAGGAGTCAAAAAGGAAAGTGGGTGAGACCATTTCCTTGAACATTGGGACACCTGATTCCTCAAAGAATGTTAAGATAGGTGCCCAATGCACTGATGAAGAAAAGTTGAAATTCACCGAGTTACTTCGTGAATTTCAAGATGTTTTTTCTTGGTCTTGTGAGGATCTTCGTGGTTTTGATCCTGCTCTTATACAACATGCAATTCCTATCAAGGAAGGCATAAAACCGGTTAGGCAAAAACAAAGACCCATTAACCCTGCACTGGAAGCAACTATTAGGAAGGAATTGGAAAAAAATTTGAAGGTTGGGATAATTTTCTCTGTTAAGTATGACGAGTGGGTTTCCAATTTGGTTCTCGTTGGGAAAACAACGGGTCAGATCCGACTGTGCGTTGATTTATGAACATTAAATAGAGCAAGCATAAAATACCCTTTTCCTCTCCCTAATATGGAAATGATTTTGCAGCAAGTTGTAAGGTCACAGATGATGTCCTTACTTGACGATTTTTCTGGTTATAATCAGATCAAGGTAAAAAGGACAGATAAATACAAAACCACTTTCATTACACGTTGGGGCACATTTACTTATGAACGCATGCATTTTGGATTGTCTAATGCAGGTGCCACTTTCCAAAGAGCTATGCAGATAAATTTTGATGATCTAATCGGTAAGATTATTCATATTTATCTTGATGACTTGACTGTATATTCAAAGAACCGACTGGATCATTTTGGTCATATTAGAAAGGTTCTCATGCGATGCAGGAAATTCGACATTTCTTTAAATCCTTCTAAGTCTATCTTCGACGTTACCAAGGGAAATGTCCTTGGGCATATTGTCTTTGATTCAGGAATAAGCATAGATCCCCAAAGCATTGTTGTTATTCTAAACCTTCCTACCCCCACTTCCAAAATGGAAGTTCAAGCCTTTATGGGCATTATCAACTTTGTTCGTAGGTTTGTTCCTAATTTTGTTGTAATGGTCAAACCAATTCACAATCTTCTCAAGCAAGATCGCTCCTTTTCTTGGGTTGATGACGTCGAGAATTCTTTCCTAAGGATTAAGAAGGCAATCAATTATGGACCGATTTTGGCGACGCCGGATTTTGAGAAAGATTTTATGATATATACTAATGCCATAGAGGAAGCAGTCTCTGCTATCCTCATACAATGTGATGACCAGAATAATGAAAAACCAGTAGCTTACATGAGTCAAAGCTTATCAGATGATGAATTCAAATATTCTTATATTGAAAAACATGCTTTCTCTCTTGTTAAAACTGTGGATAAATTTAGCCACTTTATCTTAGGCAAGCACACACTGGTAAAAGTCCCTTTACCTGCTGTCAATTTTTTACTCTCACAGACTTATCTTTCAGGGAAGCTTGGACATTGGCTTGCCAATATCCAGGAGCATGATTTAACCATCATGACTTCAAAAACCATTAAGGGACATGACTTGGCCCTTCACTTGGCTCAACATGCTGAAGCAAGTGAAGAAATTGATCAACAACATAACCCTCTGTCAGCACTATTTTACATTGATAGTCAAATCCTTCCTATAGTTGAACATCCCTGGTACAAAATTATGGTGTATTACTTGCAAAATCAGAGATGTCCATATAGCTTAGATACTCATCAAATGAGAATTCTTCGTCTTGAATCTTCCAGATATGTCATTTTAGGAGACTTCTTGTTTAGGAGATCTGTCGATGGTATATCACTTCATTGTGTAAATAATGAAGAAGCACAAAAATTACTACAGGAAACCCATGGATCTTCAGATTCGGTTATTCATGTGGGTGGCCACTTTTCTGCTAAAACTACTGCTTTTAAAATCATCAAAAAAGGGTATTACTAGCCTTCAATTTTTTGAGATTCTTATAATTTTTCAAGATCTTGTGACAAGTGCCAAAAATTCGTTGGGAAAGAACGTCTTTCTCCCATGCCTTTGCAACCTATCCTCCTTGTTTCCTTTTTCAAAATGGGGTCTGGACTTTATCTGTCTTATTAATCCTCCATCTTCAGCAGGGCAAGATTTTATCTTGACAACCACAGATTATTTTACGAAATGGAATGAAGTTGTCCCACTTAAGCATTCCCAGGATGAGCAGGTTATTTATTTCCTTGAAACTAATATTTTCTCCAGATTTGGCATTCCTTTAGAGATTATTACAGAATATGGTCCCGCTTTTATTTTTTCTAAGCTGACTCAGTTTCTAGCTAAACTGGGAGTTAAACATTTTACCTCGTCAACTTATTACCCTCAAGGAAATGGGCAAGTCTAGTCTACCAACAAAAATCTGGTTAGAATTGTTAAGGTTTAAGCTATTATTAGGTTTCTTTTCAATTTACTAGATAACCATAGCATATATAAGATCACTGAGAAATACACAATCACAAGAGACACATCATTTATCCTGGGAAACCCTCATGGAGGAGAAAACCCAGCAAAAACTTCCTTAATATAGATAGCCAACACAATGCCAAGAAATAACTCAAACAATA
>ML803963.1:61357-79559 GCA_009831015.1 Picea engelmannii | reverse complement strand
TCTAATGAATAATACATCAATAATAAATAGAATACTCTTTGCAGTTACAATATTTCAACACTCCCCCTTAACAAGAAGGGTATTCTACAACAACATCAGGCGAGAGAGAGGGCAACATCATCAACATCATCTTGGAACACTAACTGGCATATTTATAAATCATCGGAATTTTTTCTCATCATCATCGTTCATAGCATGGAGCTGGAGTAACATCATCATCTTCTTTAGCATGAGGCTAAAGTAATATCATCAATATCTTTAGCATGAGGCTAAAGTAACATCATCATCTTCTTTAGCATAAGGCTAAAGTAATATCATCAATATATTTAGCATGAGGCTAAAGTAACATCATCATCTTCAGCATTAAATCCGAAATAACATCATCATCATCATCTTCAGCATGAAGCTGGAGTGGCATCATCATCTTCAGCAAGAAGCTGAAGTGGCATCATCAACATCATCTTCAGCAAGAAGCTGAAGTGGCATCATCAACATCTGCATCAACATGGATTAGTATAACACTAATACATCATCATCATCATCAACAACAACAACACAACACAAAGGTTGGAGCATCATCAACATCGGCACTAGGCTGAGAGTCTTCAGCACGAGGCTGGCATCACAACACGAAGCTGGAAACACATCATCACAGCACCAGGTTGGCACATCATCACAACATGAGGTTGGAACATCATCACAACATGAGGCTAGCACATCATCACAACATGAGGCTGGCATGTCATCAGCATGAGGTTGGCATCACATCAATTAATATGGCACATCATCACAGCACGAGGTTGGCACATCATCACAGCATAAGGCTGGCACATCATCACAACAATTAAGTTGGCATCATAGCACTAGGTTGTCACATCATCACAGTAATTAAGTTGGCATCACAACACTAGGCTGACACATCATCACAACAATTAAGTTGTCACATCATCACAACAATTAAGCTGGCATCACAACACTAGGTTGGCACATCATCACAACAATTAAGCTGGCATCACAACACTAGGCTGGCAGATCATCACAACAATTAAGCTGGCATCACAACACTAGGCTGGCACATCATCACAACAATTAAGCAGGCACATCATCACAACAATTAAGTTGGCACATCAACACAGCAATTAAGCTGGCACATCAACACGACAATTAAGCTGGCACATCAACACAACAATTAAGCTTGCACATCAACAGAGCAATTAAGATGGCACATCAACACTACTCCCCCTTTCAAGGAAGGTCCTTTCAGACTGTACCAAGCTTATCTCGAAAGTGTTCAAGCTTTACACAAGATAGAGGCTTGGTCAACACATCAACAACCTGTTCATCCGTGCTAACATATTGGAGCTTTATGGCTCCTCTCTGCACCATGTCACAGATGTAGTGATATCAGATCTCTATGTGTTTTGACTCATCATGGAACACAAGGTTCTCCATCATTTTATACAACTTGGTTATCACGTAGAATCACGGTGGCTTCCATCTCCAGATCAAATAGATCAATCAACAACATCTGAAGCTATATGGCTTCACAACTGGCGGAACTTGCAACAATGTATTCCGCTTCTGTCATGCTCGGAGCAATGTTGAATTGCTTCCTACTCTTCCATGAGATCATGGCTGACCTTAGACTGAAACAACATCCTGAAGTGTTATTTCTATCAAAAACACTTCCAACTCAATCTGAATCGGTGTAACCACTCAGTCTGATGTCATGATCTCTAGTATAATAGAGACCAAAATCCAATGTGCCCTTAAGGTATCTCATCATATGTTTTGCAGCAATAATGTGAACACGTTTGGGTTCTACCAGATACTGACTCAAGGCAAGACATATATCTAGCCTGGTATTCGTCAGATAAATCACTGAACAAATAATTTGTCTATATAGAGTAGCATCAACCAATTCTGACAAGGTATCTACTAGGAGCTCCATTTTCGTTTCAATGGGTGTGTACATGGATTTGCATTTCAACATGTCAAACCTCTTCATTTTAACTGCATACTTCCCTTGGTTAAGGAAGAACTTCTTTGTGCTCTGCCAAACTTCAAGACCTAAGGGATAAAGCATTTAGGTCTTCCATCAAACTTTGTGGCGAGCTTCTTTTGCAATCTATGATGAGATTTTCTTCACCTTGTCAAGAATACATCATTTACATATAGTAGTAACATCACTAGCTCGCCATTCATAACCTTGAGATAAAGGTTAGAATCAACTTTACTCTTGGTAACACCCAAGCTCGTCAGGAAACTGTCAATTCTTCCACACCAAGCTCTAGGAGCTTGCTTCAACACGTATAAAGCTCCCTTCAACTTGGCAGACATGAGTCTTTCTATCTTCAATCTTCAAATCATTTTTTTTTTCTCATTACATTGTACCAATTTGGCACACTTGCTCAGCTGCAACTCAATCTGCACAATCATGTGCTCGCTCTAGGTGCTCTCTGCAAATCACTATCCGTCTCACTGCTTGAGAGTATGTCCTCTCCTCTTTCTGCAACTGTTCCTTCTGGAACTGAGACTCTGCACCTGCACCTGATCTAAAGCTAAGAATGGTTGCTCCATTCTCACTGTGACTGTTTAAATCTAGGAGTAACTCCTCTACTCCATCATGGAAACGACTTCATCTGAAACTGAGAGTGGCTCAATAATTGATATTGAAGATAGCTCTTCTTCTTTCATGGAGGTAACATTATCTTTCATCATAGTCATGTCTCCATGACCCGACTAATGTACTGCACCAACTGGCACTTAATTTTAAATATGGGGATTGTTCCCCCTACATCTCATACTATATATGAATCATGGTTGTTCTGGTTGTCTTCATAAATATTGGAACTATTTCTTCAATTACTGGAGTAAGTGTCTCGTCATAGTCTTCTCCCTCTTGCTGGGAGAATCCTCTAGACACACATCAGGCTGTGTACATCTGCAACATGCTTGATTTGTATAGATCAATCTTGGAAGTCAATACTGACTTCTTCTTCTAGTCTCACGAAAGAATTCATATCCTAGTCTTTCTGACTGGCTTCCTTCTCTGTTATTGAAACAACGGAATCTTCCCAGGAGATTTCATATCTCCTAGAAGTTTCTGAAGATATGATCTAGTCTTCTCATGACATCTGTCTCCCAGTCCTGGAAGTTGTCTCTTCATCTGATCCTTTCTGAGATCAAGCTTATTCTCGATTTCTTCCGAGTCTATAAGGACTTCATCATCTCTTACAGGGTATACTTGGTGTTGAATACCAAGTCTAAATATGAGAGACTGAGTCAGTCTTCAAACGAGTTCTACTTCCTGTCAAGGTGGCTTTAGTAACCTTTGAACAATTATGTTGAGAGTTCTTGTTCTAATGTTTGGTCATCTTTGGAGCCTTCTGCTCCTTTCAATCAATCTTCATATGAGATACTCTGAATCTCAAAAGATAGCCTCTTCTTCATCTTCTTTGGTACATGAGTATATATGGTCATGTACATAGTCTGCTTCATGTCTCATATAATATTTTTCCTTCGACAACCTTCACTATGGCTTCCTCACGGTTATCACCTGTGACCTGAAACAAGGTCAACAAAACAACACGCAAGAATAATACTCTTTTGATAATAGTAGATAAAACAATAGCACGAATAATCATCACAGCAGCTCCTTTAGAGCTATCACTTGTGGCTTGTCTGAAGCAAAGATCAAAAGTAAGAGATCCAATATGAAATGAGGTCAACACTCTTATAGTGTTGTGATCAAACATTCCTCCATGGCAACCTGGAACTAACACAAGAGGTTTCTCCTAGAGGAGATGTTAGTTGTATCAGGCAAATGATTACATGAAGCATTTATTTCAATATGCTCACATGCTACCAAGCATAATACTTTTCAAGGACTGCTACCTCAACTATAGTGTTTACTTGTAACTTTGTCATGTGCAACTTTGAATCTTATCAATTTAATTAATCAAACCTGGAACCTGGAGCCTTGTCCTCAAGAATGAGTGTGTTGCTTTTCTTCCAAGTCACCTTCACTCAGGATGACGAGTGCTTTCTTCAACCTGTCTTCTTGTACTAATACAATATGTTATCTTGACAGAAGGTTGGGTTAGAGAATAAACTCTATGATCTCAACTTTAATCCATCTAATACCTTGACTTTAATTTTGACCAAAGGTTAGTATGATGGTCATAGCTTCAACATGGAATCTAGATCGAAATAATGTCATAACAAATAGATGCATATTAGAATAATCAAACCTGGGTTGCATTATTCCTTTGAATGTGTTGGATCTTGAGATACTTATGGATCTAGGGCAAGAGATCCCTTCTACTGCAAATACCCTTTAAAGCTCAACAATTTAAACATATGTGAGTACATACCTCAGATAGCATTTGCAGGTAGTGGTATCGTCTGGTAGCGGTGATAATAATCACCAAATCTTAAAAACTTCAAGGGTGACTACAACTCGTACTACAGCTGATACGTCAACTAATACTGCAGCTGCAATTGATACTGCAATTGATTCTGAGACTACAACTACAACTGCAACTTATGGTTTTATGAGGAAACCCTAATTTTTCAAACTTCAAAATTTGAAATTTTGATCCAGGGGATAGATGCGTTGAGCAGAGGCGAGTAAGTTGGTGCAGTCAGATTTCTGAAAATCCAAGTTTTACCCCCTCAAACTTGATCATCGGATTTTTGGACTGGTGCTTCTGGCTTTCTGGTACTTCTGGTTTTCTGGTTTTCTGGTACTCTGGTACTTCTGGTTTTCTGGTACTCTGGTACTCTGTGAAAACTAGGCTTTCATGTTTCGGGAGATCTACCGACTGAAAAGGTGCGTTGAAGGTGCCAAAGAATTCCTTGGGCTAGGGCGCACTTTTCTAGATAGTTTTGAGGCTGAAAATCTTCTTCAATAAAAAAACCCTAATTTTCATGTACGACAACAGTGATGTTTTTCCTCTTTCTTGTGAAAGATGCTCTCTCCAGCTTAGCTCTGATACCATGTTAAGATTTAAGCTATTATTAGGTTTCTTTTCAATTTACTAGATAACCATAGCATACATAGGATCACTGAGAAATACAAAATCACAAGAGACACATCATCTATTTTGGGAAACCCTCATGGGGGAGAAAACCCAGCAAAAACTTCCTTAATATAGATAGCCAACACAATGCCAAGAGATAACTCAAACAATACAGAAATTCCTCTCCCAAGAATGCACCTCTCTCTCTCTTCCTTCTTATCCAACTGTAGCTTCAAACTTGCGCTCTAATGAACAAGTGAGTGAGTGAACAAATGAGGTGTTGGCCTCTCTTATTTATACAACCTGGTAGGTGTGCATTGAGGTGTCTTTTCACTAGCAGGGTTGACTTCTTATTATGGGTGGTTATAACCACTTTAATATATTTTGGGGGCCGACTTCTCATTTAGCCTATTACAATTAGGGTTTGACCAATCTGCAAAAGGGGATTTAGTCATTTACAATACCCGACATGATCAATCCACAAAAGGGGGTTGATCTAATGAATAATACATCAATAATGAATAGAATACTCTTTGCATTTACAATATTTCAACAAGAATTATCAAGAGGCTCATTGAAGATAAGCCTCGTTAATGGCACACCCTCCTCACTTACGCCCTTTGGGCAGATCTCACTACTGCCAAGGTGAGCACAGGTTGCACTCCCTTTCATCTTGTTAATGGTTAAGAAGTTATTCTGCCTACCGAGCTGGAACTTTCTTCTCTACGACTGATGCTACAAATTGAAGAATTAAATTCTTCTAATATATCTCAAAGGATAAATTCACTATTGGCTTTAGAGGAACAAAGGACGTTTTCCTTGGAGAACATAAAGAAAAGACAACAAACCGTAAATAAATATTTCAATAAAAGCGCAAAAGATGTTAGATTTAAAGTAAATGAGAAGGTCTTGCTTTGGGATTCAACTCACGCTTATAGAGGAAGGCATTCAAAGTTTCAAAAGTTATGGCTGGGTCCTTTTAAAATCACTTTTGTCCTGGGCACAAATTCTTATCTTCTAAAGGACTTGGAAGAGCGATTCTTTTCCTATAGCACCAACGGTTCCCAGTTGAAACACTATGTGGAACCAGTTTGAAAGATAAAATGTTGTATGGAATTACTTTTGTATTATATTTTTTGTTTCACTACTTCAATTTTGCTTCGTTGTTTCATTTTTGTTGTTTTTCTTTTATTAATTTATTTTCTTTTCAGAAATAAAATTCTGGATCAGTTTTGCCACAACGATGTTATTATGCAAGTATTGTTAATCAATAACAATCATGTTACACAACTGTCATGGTGTCCCTCCTTGAAGACATCATTGAAATTGCTATCTGCTTTTAGTACTGTTGTTAGATAAGATAATTGGTTTTTCATCCCTATTTTCTTCTTTGCTTCTCTTCCCTCCACCCGAGATTCAAAAAGAGTACACCATAATTTTTTCTCCTTAAAGCAAATAATGCTTTCACTATGATTAATCGAATGTTATGCATACAGGAATAATCCCCTCATAAGTAACACTTTCCACGAGTTATTCCAAAAATCCCAAATCATTTTTTTCCCTTAAACCGCCTCACTTCCCTTGTTGCATAATCATTTTGATATATAATTCCTCGATCTAATGTTTCACCTAGTCTACGAAACCAGACATTATGAGTTCTTAATCTATTGGAAACAGATTTCTCTATGGAGTCGCCAGTTTGTTGATGCTTAAAAACGCAACGATGAATACTATGCTCGAAATGATTTCCAAGCTCTATTAATTATTTATATTAATAATAAACTAGTAGGTGGTACCCCCTTCTAGACTTGTGGCGCTATGGTGGATATGTTGTGCTTATGTTTTGTTTGTTTGTGTGTGTAAATTCTAACCTTGTACAATATCTACTGCAAACTGATATTCAGAAAAGAACAGAAAAGATACAATAGCAAATACAAACATTACACAGAGATTTTTCACCTGGAAACCCAAACCGGGAAAACCAACATTTATTATATTCATACATTGTGTTACATTGTTTACAATACAATATACATATATGAGCCAACGGCATCCAAAACCCTAACCCAATGACATGGATTAGTCCAAAACCCTAATTCCTTAACCGGAAATAGAAAACCATCGACAAAAAACCATGTGCCGAAAAACCACCTAATATCATGTGGTCCTAGAAATATGTCGTCCCGGAAATATGTGTGATGGTACCAACACAGTCTTCTACAGTTCATTGTTTCAAATCATGGTTTAAACGTTACAGTGACATGATATGGTTGTTTGATTAATTTATGGCACTGGATGGCTTTGATGACCACTCGCAGAATATGTTAAGGATGCCCTATGGATGAAAGAATTATTATCAGTTTTGGTTTGACATTGCATTAAACATGGAATTAGTTGGATTAAATATGGTCTTGATAAGGAATGATATTGGATCTCTTTTGAATTAAAGAACTATACCCAAACTCTAATGTTATGTATTATTGTGACAAAAGAGGGATGCACTAAACCCTTGCTACTATGGTTATGCGCCTTGTTGAAATGCTATATGTTGAATGCACACGGGGTAATGTTATAACACATTGTTATTTTGGAGAGTTTGACATTACCAAGGGTGGCACACTATGAAAATGTGATATGGAAATGGATATGTGGTTGATTAATTGCTTAGTTCTATGGTGAATTGGTTGGCTCGTACATTCAATTGAATGAGGTTGGAGGGAGAAGCGACGTGCATTTATTGCACATCACTCAAACACCCCTCGAGCCTATCACCCTAGTCATTCTTGCATTTTGGTTTTTGGCTCTGGAAGTTGTTGATGCTCCACATTTTATACAGGTGGATATCAGTGGCCACCCACCTTTTCCAACTGGCTCAAAACAAATTTCTGGCAATTTTGGTAATTTACTATTTTTAGCAGTTTTTCGGGTCCTGAAACTTTTGGAGTCGTTTTGAGGCCTGAAACGACATTTTTTGGGAAAACGGGGAGCAACAAGGAATTTCCTTTGATGTTGCTCACACAAAAGTTGCATTCCTCGGATAGAGTTTTCTAACGAGGTATTGAGCGTGTCAAACGGAGATCGTATACAAAAGTTACGACCCCATAAAGTTGATGTACTGACTTAACCAAACAGGGCCCACATGACTTTTTGCGCTTCACCTCCTAGGGTTAGGTTTTTGGATGTCTAGGGTTTTTGACATTCCTGTTTATTGTAAAAAGGCCTTCAGAGCCTCATTGTAACCTTCTTCTTGCGAATTAGCGCAGTCGTCACATCTCCTCTCAAAGATAAGACACCATCATTCCAGCAAGCTTGTTTTCCGCTGCATTTTACAGTTTCGACTTATTTCCCTATTAATAAAAAACCAGTTTTACCGTATCTCTGTTATTTTGTGTTAAGCACTTGTTAATAATTTGTAGTCATTTCATTCTACTCATAAAATCTGAATTAGTGTTATCCGAGCAGTCTTCTCCTTGTCGTCTTAATGCATGTCCCCAACGAGGTTGAAGTACAAAGAGTTGGGTCTCGAGGACAAAATCTCTCGCATGCCCAAGCCACCTCTCGTGGCAGGAGAAAAGAAATATGACAAGATAGGATATCCTTTCAAATTGTTGATTGAGGAATCCCTCACGCAACAGAGGAACGAGATGATGGATAGTTTCGCGCAAATCCTTCGATAACTGCCAACAAGCGACACATCTTCTTCGAGCGGAGGTGTCACTCCCTTCAAGGTACAAATAAACTTTGATATTCCTATATTTGAAGGTCAGATAGACGCAAATGTTGTAGACAAGTGGTTGAATCTACTAGAAGGGTATTTTTCTGTACATAACTTTTCGAATAGAGAAAAGATTACTTTTATGCTCCTCAAAGTCATTCCCCATGTCAAATATTGGTGGGAAACTTTCTGTGAGCAAAAGGAAACAGAGGAACCCTCGTTATTTACAATCACGACCACCTGGGAATCCTTCAAGGATGCTATTAAGGAACAATACTAACCTGTTGGAAGTTATGACGACTTGTATACCAAATGGACCACACTGCGGCAAGAAAGAGACTAAGCAGTGCCAGATTTCACAAATATCTTTCATACCTTGCGCACCAAGTTGGGTATCAAATATTCATAGCGACATCTGGTGCTCAAGTATCACAGTGCTCTGCATAGATACATCCTGACCAAAATGGAATTTTTGGACATCTCATCCTTGGGCGCGGCCTACCGATATGCCGTTAAAATCGAACAAAATCTCAAACAAAAGACGCGACAATTTGGGCCTAGGAACCCCTCACAACAAAAGCCAGGAAAGGGCAGCCCCAACCCACAGAACAAAGGACAGATAAAATATGGGCAGTATCAGGACAACCAGTCCAAGCCGCAAGCAAAGAAGGACATCGAAAAGACAAAGAAAGATATCGGGAAGTGGTGTGACTTCCATAAGAGCCCTTGGCATAACACTATTGACTGTCGCTCAAAGTGGTCGTTGATAGCCGAAGTGAAAGCCTCTGAATCAGATGTGGGTTTTGAATCTGAGTCAGAACCAAAAAGGGGAAGATGGATCATTGACATGGAACCCAGTGCCAAAGCCTCTGAATCAGATGCGGGTTCTGAATCTAAGTCAGAACCAAAAAGGGGAAGATGGATCATTGACGTGGAACCCAGTGCCACCGTTGTTACCACCAAGCTCTAGCCTAGTGAACCAGACGAGCCAAAAGAAGGAGAGAGCCTCTTCCATTCACAGATGTGGATAAAAGGCACCCCGCTGCACTTCATCATTGATAGTGGTAGCCATAAGAACATGATCTCAGCAAAGGTCATCAAGCGGTTGGCCCTGCCGACAATGCCGCACCCACAACTCTACACCATTGGATGGCTCCACCAAGGAAGTGATCTCCGCGTCAACCAACAGTGTCGACTTTCATACAGCATCAAGCCCTTCAAAGACAAGGTATTGTGTGATGTTGCTCCTCTCGAAGTTTGTGAAAATTCATGTTGTATATGAGTCTAGGCCTCGTAGTGTTATTATTACTTTGAACAGGAAATTGTACAGGATACCTAAGGCAGTCCCACCTAGTGTTATTTCCTTGATCTTTGCTAAGCAATGCAAGAAGGTCATCTCTCGGAAAGGGAAGTTTGTCTTCTTCATGATTCACTCTCAGAATGAGCGAAAGATCACAGCCACATCCAGGATCTCTGCGGCCGACCTCTCCACACAGCAGAAGAAAGTATATAAGGTCGTGGAATAATACTCGGATATCTTCTCCTCACCTACCAGGGTACCTCTACACTGTTAGGTCAAGAACCCCATCAATCTGACCCCCGATGCACTGCTGCCCAATGGGCCAGTCTATCGCCACTCTTTGTTAGAGAATGAGGAGATCAAGCGAAAGATCCAAGAACTACTCCACAAGGTGCACATATGTCCCAGCCCATCACCTTGCGGGAGCCCAATCGTGTTGGTACAGAAGAACCATGGAACCTAGCGACTCTACATTGATTACCGAGCTCTGAATAAAATCACAGTCAGAAAGCGGTACCTGATTCCTCGAATCGACGAACTCCTTGATCAACTCACGGGGGCCAAATACTTCACTAAGATTGATCTGAAGTCTAGCTACCACCAAGTCCCAATAGAATAGACAAATGTATGGAAGACCGCCTTCAAGTCAAAGGAATGCCTTTTTGAATGGTTGGTCATGCCCTTTGGTTTGACCAATGCTCCAGCCACTTTCATGCAGATGATGGATGATATCATGTGACCATTCACCAATACTTTTGTAGTGGTGTATCTAGATGACATTCTCATTTACAACAAGACTTGGGCCAAACACTTGCAGCATATTCAGCAGGTTTTGCAAACCCTGTGGCAGCACAACCTATACAGCAACTTGGAAAAATGTTCATTCGGCATGGACAGGGTCCATTACCTGGGCTACATCGTTGATCATCATGGTGTACATGTGGATCTATCCAAGATCCAAGTCATTAGTGACTGGCCATCCCCAACCACACTCACTGAGCTTCGAAGTTTCTTGGGCCTTGCCAATTTCTTCCGCGAGTTCGTGTTGGGATTCTCCCATATTGCATGGGCCTCAGCCAAATAACCAGAGGTGGTGGTAAGGCAAAATTTGCATGGGGTCGGTCCCAACAACAAACGTTCGATGATTTGAAGTAGCGCTTGTGCTCAACCCCAATACTTTCACTACCAGACCTGTAACAACCCTTTGAGATCGATACAGATGCTTCAGACTATGTTGTGGGCATTGTTCTCACTCAGCACGGCCACCCCGTGGCCTATCATAGTGAGACACTATTAGATGTTGTCTGTAAGTACCCTACTTTCGACAAAGAAATGTACTCCATTGTGCAAGCCTGCCGCAAATGGAGACATTACATTCTTGGGAAGGAGAGAATCATCCACACTGATTAGAAGCCACTGTAGTTCATGCAAAGACAAGGAAAATTGCAAAATGGCCGCCATCAAAAGTGGTCCACATACTTGCGGCAATTCCACCTCAACATCAAGTATAAAACATGAAGCACTAGCCACGTCGTTGATTGCCTCAATAGACCGCCAGTCGCAGCACTCACCACGGTGCTAGACTCTTGCGACTATGAGACCTCTGGATGGCCCCAACTCTATGAGACAGACCCAAACTTCGCCACCACCTACCAAATGTTGGGCGCAAACGCAGTTGTCGATAATTTCCAGCTTCGGGATGGGTTGTGTCATATGGACCAAATTTTTGTTCCATCAAGCGAGCGAGCGAAGCTAATATGGGAAGCCCACTACAGTTGGGTGGCAGGACACTTCGGCGTTGAAAAGACAGTGGCGATGCTACAAAAACATTTCTAGTGGCTGAAACTTCGACAGGAGGTCAACAAGTATATCAGATCCTGCACTGTCTGCGTTATTGCCAAACCAACCACTAAGAAACAGGGTTGTAAGCCCCTCTTCCTACTCCTGGAAGGCCATGGGAATCCATCTCAATGGACTACATGTCGGGTTTTCCATCCACCAAGCGGGGAAATGACTTTGTTTTTGTGGTTGTTGATCTCTTTTCTAAGATGGTGATTCTAGTTGCATGCAAGAAGAGCATCACAACAGAGGCCACTCCCAAGCTCTTCTTTGAACGAGTCTGGGTACATTTTGGAATCCCACAAATCATTGTCTCAGATCGGGACAATCGATTTCTCAGCACCTTCTGGTCAAACCTTTGGTCACTGCTGGACACCAAGCTCACCAAATCCACGGCCTTCTACCCCCAGACAGATGGCCAAACCAAGGTCGTAAATCGAATGATTGTGCATATCCTTCGCATGTATAATTCCAAGCACCCTCGCACATGGGGTGAGAGCCTTCCCTATGTCCAACATAGCTACAACCGAGCCCTGCATAGCTCAATCAGCCACAACCCCTTTCAGGTGGGGTTGGGATTCCAACCATTGGGTCCCATAGATGTTGCACTTCCGCTTGCGGTCACCTCGACCGGCTCACCTCCTGCTCCAACTGAGGCTGACAAAGCCACCCAGTTCATTGAGCAGTTCTATCACATCCTCCAACAGGTTCATGATATCCTACAGACGTCCAATGACAAGTACAAGCAGCGCTATGATCAATATCGGGTGCCACATAAGTTTCAGGTGGGCAAAAAATTTTGGTTGCACTTGCAGAAAGAATGACTTACAGGACCCCATCGGAAGCTTTTACCACTTCGTTAGGGGGCATACACCATCACCAAGTTTGTGGGGGGTAATTCTTTTGAGCTCAACATTCCTCCTTTCCTTGGCCTGCACCCAATGTTCAACGTGGATCTCCTTCGCCCTTATTTCCCACCATTATTGGACACCTCAGAAGTAATAGAACAACTGACACCAACAGACCTCAACCCTGACTGCATAAAATAGGCATCCCATGATCAGATTGTGGACACACAGATCAAGGGCACTCGACAACAAAGGATCCAACTTTATCGAGTCGTCAAAGCAGGGCAGCTACTGAACCAAGGCAAGTGACTCACCCAAGGCCAAATTCAGCAGAAATTTCCTCATCTGATGGGGGAACTCAACGCAATGGAGACCATTGCTTCCTAAGGAGGGAGGATTGATCCAGGTAGATATCGGTAGCCACCACCTTTTCCAACTGGCTCAAAACAGTTTTCTGGCAATTATGGTAATTTACTATTTTTAGCAGTTTTTTTGGGTCTTGAAACTTCCGGAGCCGTTTTGAGGCCCTAAACGACGTTTTTTGGGAAAACGAGGAGCAATATGGAACTTCCTTCGATGCTGCTCACACAAAAGTTGTAGTCCTCAGATAGATATTTCTATTTCTAACGAGGTATTGAGCACGTCAAACAGAGATCATATGCAAAAGTGACAACCCTGGGAAGTTGATGTACCAACTTATCCAAACGGGGCCCACATGAATTTTGGCGCTTCATCTCCTATGGTTAGTTTTCTTTTATGTCTAGGGTTTTTGACATTCCTATTTATTGTAAAAATGCCTTCAGAGCCTCATTGTAACCTTCTTCTTGCGAATGAGAGTAGCCATCACATCTCTTCTTGGAGATAAGCCGCCACCATTCCAGCAAGCTTGTTTTCCGCTGCATTTTACAATTTCAGCTTATTTCCTTATCAATAGAAAACCAGTTTTACTGTATCTCTGTTATTTTGTGTTAAGCACCTGTTAATAATCTATAGTCATTTTGTTCTACTCATAAAATCTGGATCAATATTGTTCAGTCGTGAAGGAGGCATACAGTCTAATTTCTTCCTCGAGCGGGCTTTTCCAGGTATGGATTCCTTACTCTTCCATCCATGATGGTTACCTTTCCCTTTGAATCAATTTTTGGTTCAAGATTCCTCACAGTCTGTGTGTTTCTTAAGTTGTTATGGGATATTGAACTGTGTATTGGTGTTGAGTCTATGGTTTCTTATGGTCATTATTCCGATTGTTGGCATTTAAAAAAGGAATGGTTATGCTCTTCTTGTTGTGGGTAATATTTGCATGGGTTTATTGATAAAATGGCAGTTAAGCATGCTCGGTCATGGCTTGGGTTTTGGGTCTGGTTCTCTGTGGAAATTTATTATTATGATTTGACAAGCTCTGAGCTTTGCGCATGGGTGTTACAACCAGTCTCTGTGTTTAATATTTGCCAGTCCATTTTCATCTCTATGATTGATATTTTTCGATCCTCTGGGTTGCAATGTGAACTGTTGAAAATTTAAAGTGTTTTTTGCCTTGACTTGGAAAAACCCCGAGTTGTTAGCTATCATAGCAATTCCCTCATTAACACTGTCACCTATAAAGCATTGCACAATTGGGTTTAACATCACCCATAAGTTAAATGGAAGCATTATACATGTGTTTGGGTTGGGTATGGGTTGTGTTTGAACACTCACATTAAAGTGTTGTTAAGAGATTTGATTATTTTCGTTCCCTGTTGGAGTTGGCTGACTGTCATTTTGGTAACCCTCACAGTCAAGAGTATTGTTACAAGTTATGTGTCTGTGATAATTTTGAAAGGCACAACTTGTCTGTGTTTTTTTTTTTAGGACTTAATCCTCTGATTGAGCCATGTGTTCTTACACTCCATTTGTTGTGTTTAAGCCCTAAATATAATTTTGATACGTTTTACTCCAATCAAGGGTAAATGGAACACTGTGGTGCTTATTTGATTGGGCACAATTTGGTTTTGTTTCTCGTTGGGCAATTTTAGAAGAAGTCTATACCTAATCACTTATTTGAAGCTTGGGCTCGAAGAGTTGGATGTTATTTGATTCAAATATTATTCGAATCAATCCTTATGTTGATTGACACCTGTGTGTGAACTGATTGAGGCTCGATTAAGATTTTCAATGCCCAGTTTGATTGTGTCAAACAATATTTAAATATTGGATATAAATTGTTGGAAGCACTGTGCATATTTCTATTGGTTTTAAAGAAAAAGATTTAGCATTGGAATTATAAATGGTTGTGGTGGTTCATCGTATCGATTGCATGTTGTTGTTATGACTGCTATATAAATATTTTATAGATGCAAAGGTTGTTGTAATTGAATATTTATGGGCATATGAATTATTGTTTGGAAGCCAACAAGCAATTTTTAAAGGAAGTAACAGTTTAAATTGTGGTTTTGAAAAGTGAATATTGTTGAACTATGAAGGTCTGAACAAAGGTATGTTTGATGGTTTGTTTTGATTTATTTTTATATGAACAGTATCCATATTATGTCCCTATCATTTTACCACTTTTCGCTCATTATACCCCCCTCATAATCCCAATTTCATTATGGCATCTCTGTTCTGTGAAATAAATTAAAAAAAGGGTCTGTGTAACATCGACAAAAGAGATAACACCGCAATGGTTGGCAACTGGTATTTTGGTATATTTTACACAGTTAAATTATTTAATTAATTGTTGAGCAGTATTCGTGTGTTATCCCTTCTCATTATACCACCTTTCACTCATTACACTCCCTCCATATATCCCATGAACCCTATCACCCTCTGCTCACTTGGTGATTATTAAATGGTTTGTTATGGATGGATTTCATGTATCTCGTGTTAATTTCTTAGCCAATTTTTTATTCATGCAAGTAGAATGTCATCTATGGTTTATCAAGGGCTTAGTTACTGACGAACTGTTATTACAGGATGAGTTTCTTCATTAGGGGAAGCCATGGCATAAATAACAGAGGAAGGGGAAACTAGAACAGAGGGCCTAGAAGGCCTAGATTTTTCGTTCATTTTGATGTTGATCCCCAGGATTTGAACCAGTTGTTCCAAGTTGGGTTCTTTAACTGGATTGGTCAAGAAATAGTACAACCTCGACCAGAGAGACCCCCCTTCCAGCCTCATAACATCCATGGCATTCCTATGCCTCCTCATGTGTCCTTGCAACCAGAAGTCCCTGCAAATGATGGATGGCAAGAGATTGTCAACCCGATTGTTTCTCACCATCGTGGCTAGACCAATTTGTCATTACCTCCTCCTCCACCTGTCAATCATAATGTTTAGATTGCCCCTGTTGATTCACCTGTCCAATCTTCACATGCAAGTAAAAGACTTAAAACTGATACTCCCTGTATGCAAGATAAAGGCAAATTGTTGCCTCGTCTTCCTCTCCCTAAAATGACTCCTCAAAATCTGTGTCCTACCGCATGCATTTGAAAGACAATTGTTCCCATGTAATCAGTGAAATACAACCTCAAGGTTCAAATCAACCACGGGCTACTTTCAGGAAATCAAAGGTGGACAACAATGATAAAAGAAAAATTGTCTCTCAGAGTGGCAAGTATGACTTTTAGTTTATTTGTTTTTATGATTTGAGTTGATAAAGACGGTGTTAATGGTCTGCAGAAAGTTTGGACAACAAGCTTTTTTTTTTATAATGTGGATTATGTGGATATTTATATATTTTTGGATATGACTTAAATTATTTCTGATATTTAAATATTCAATTTTGAAGGTATTTAAGGGAGTTACAAGGGTGGCATGTGTTGAAATTATTATCTATTTGTGTCATATTTTATAATTTGAAAAAAAAAAAAGCCGAGACCCACAAGGGGTCCCACCTACCTAGTTATTATTAATTAAAGACCCTTAACTATTATTATTTCTCTTAAACTAAATTAGTTAAGTCAAACTAACTTAACTAAACAAAGTAGTTGAACTACTTCAACGTATTTGGAAAGCATAAAAGCTAAATGAGAAGAAGAAACAAGAGGATAATAGAAGGAGAAAGCAAGACTATGGCTTGCTCTTTTGATTTCATGAGATAGTTTCAGTTTTCATTCGTTCTTGAGTTTATTCAAGGCCTAATTCTCTTTTTGACAGCAGGGTGCTATTGTAGACAGGAAGGTTCAAAGCTAAACCAAACCATTCAGATGTCTGTTTTAGAGGTGTTGATCCATCCTTGATACTCTGTGTATTCTTGTATGTTTTTGGATTAAGTTTCATAGCTAATAAATGATATTTTGCAGAGTCAAATTGGAAGCAGTCTGTGGCAAGCCGATCCAGATTATAAATTTCAGTTTTTACTTCTTCTCAAAGTCCTTTTGTATGGTGTTCATCGGGGATCTCTAAATTAGACTTTGGTCCATGCCCTCACAAGGGTTTTGTAAAAAGAAAAACACTTTTTATATCTCGGAATGAAATAAATCAGATTGCTATTATGTCTCATTTGTTTGTATTTATGACTTGGTTACTTTCGTTTTTTGATCTCCCTATTTACTTTCTGTAATCTGTATACATTTCAGAAACTTATATAAAAATTTATGTCGTTTTGCAACATTCTTTTTAATAATAAACCAGCTTAAACCCTTGTAATTAATACTTGCAGATTGGGAAAGTATTTTTGAGGCTATAAAACATCGGGTGACATTCCCGACTATCTTGTCCTAGCTAGGCAAGATTAAAAAATGATTGAGTAAGATAATTCATATCTTTTCCTCAACACATGAGTCATAGTGGTTACAGCCACGTACATATTCGGGTTTCAATGATCACAGTCACGTACATACGCGAGATCTAGTGGTGACAGTCGCGTACAAGTCCATACAAGTCAATACAAGGGCAATTTTCAACAACAGGTTATTTCCAGGGCAGTTTATGTTAGAAAAATAGGACCGCGGAGCAATAAAATAAAACAAATGCAGAAACAAAACATAGAAGACACACAATACAAGAGAGACATAGATTTATGTGGTTCACCTAGTGTGGGCTACGTCCACCAGAGAAATTTCCAGGTCCTTCCTTTATTATTATCCAGCAAATGAAGGGATACAACCTATAGCAAAACCCATTGTAACTTCCTCTTCTTTCTCTCACAGTCTCCTCTCTCAGAATACAATATTCACCACCATCCATAGCCGCGATACATTTCCCTCATAAAAGAGGGTTGCCTTCTAGGGCAAAAAACCCTAACATAATCTCTATCGTTAGATCTGCGACCTTATAATGAACGGTCCATATTTACAATGAAATTACAATATACTTTTACAAGGCAAGTTTTTCTTCAGGGGCTTCACCCTCGAACCCCCGCTGGGGGCCCGCTTGCCCCCAAACCCCCCAGCCGGGAGGATAGCCCCCCCGGACCCCGTAAAGGGGGTACCCCCCCTCTGCACTCCCCCGCGTGGAAGAGTGTACATACTTCTGGGGTGTAAATACTTCATGGGGTATA
>ML803963.1:18651-59859 GCA_009831015.1 Picea engelmannii | reverse complement strand
CTCCTGAATCTACTACCCAAGACTCAGAAATATTATCTACAGAAAGAATCAAAGCATCTTGTAACACATCACCTGTTACATTTGCTTCCTGATTTCTCTCCTGTTGTCCATCTCTTTGTTTCTTTGGAGCTCTGCAGTCTTTCCTCAGATGTCCTTTCTTCCCACGATTCCAACACTCTATCTTTCCAAGTCTGGATTTGGATCTGCCCTTCCTAGAATTCCCATTGTTCCCTGAGCCCTTTCCTCTATCCTTTTGTCTTCCCCTGTTCTCCATGTTCAACACATTACTTGATGTCTCACCTATACTTTTCCATCGCATTTCCTCACTAAGGATAACACCAACAATATCATCAAATTTTAAAGTATTTGAACCAGAGATAGAGTTACTTACAGCCATGACCAAGCCATTCCAACTTTCTGGCAATGAGCACAAGATTAGAAGAGCCCTAACCTCATCATCAAAGTCCACTTTTATAGAAATTAGTTGATCAATAACCGTATTAAATTCATTTAAATGATCTGCAACAGACCCTCCTTCCGATATCTTCATATTAAATAATCTCTTCATTAGAAATACCTTATTGGAAGCCGAGGGCTTTTCATACAATTTGGCCAATGCGTCCATCAAACCCTTCGTTGTCTTTTCTTTCGAGATATTGAAAGCCACCGACGCTGCCAGGCTCAGTCGTATCGTTCCTAGAGCCTTTATGTCAAGAATCTCCCATTCTTCATCCTTCATGGCCGCCGGCTTCTTTGCTACTCCGCTCAATGGTAGGAATAGATCCTTCTGATATAAATAATCTTCCATCTGCATCTTCCATAACTGGTAGTTTTGGTCGTTAAATTTCTCGACCCTAAACTTTTCATCTTCCGACATTGCTCCTACTCGAACCAGGAACCCTCTTTTCTTGCGAGTTACCTTACGCTCTGATACCAGTTGTTAGAAAAACAGGACCGCGGAGCAATAAAATAAAACAAATGCAGAAACAAAACATTGAAGAAACACAATACAAGAGAGACACAGATTTACGTGGTCCACCCAGTGTGGGCTACGTCCACCAGAGAAATTGCCAGGTCCTTCCTTTATTATTATCCAACAAATGAAGGGATACAACCTACAACAAAACCCGCTATAACTTCCTCTTCTTTCTCTCACAGTCTCCTCTCTTAGAATACAATATTCACCACCATCCATAGCCGCGATACATTTCCCTCATAAAAGAGGGTTGCCTTCTAGGGCAAAAAACCCTAACATAATCTCTACCGTTAGATCTGTGACCTTATAATGAACGGTCCATATTTACAATGAAATTACAATATACTTTTACAAGGCAATTTTTGCTTCGGGGGCTCGCTTGCCCCCAGACCCCCCAACCGGGAGGATAGCCCCCCCCGAACCCCGCAGAGGGGGTACCCCCCCTCTACACTCCCCCCACGTGGAAGAGTGTACATACTTCTGGGGTGTAAATACTTCATGGGGTATAAACACGGCTGAAAGCAAGGACCTCTGAATCAGGAAGATAATCAGGCTCCACAACCAACAGTTTATTAGGTCTTAGGGATGGAAACAACACCGTTAAGAGTTGAAGAGAGATTGGATGGAGCATCTAAATTCCTCTCCTTGAAAGCAAGAGTAACTTTGACATTTAAGGAGTATGACCTTTGGGGGTTAGTGGACAAAGTTTTTACTCCATCAAGAGATCCAACAACTTTGGAAGCTCACAACAAAAAGGAGATCAAAGCACAAAGGGTCATCTTAGATTTAGTGAAGGATCATCTAATTCCTCACTTATCGAATAAGAAGACAACCAAAGATGTGTTTGATGCCTTAGTAGCGTTATTCCAAAGCACAAACATGAATAGGAAGACGATCTTAATGAATAAACTCAGATCGGTACAAATGTGTGTATTTGATAATGTCACTAGCTATCTGATGAGGATCACACAGGTTCATGATAAACTTGTAGCCATAAGGGATAAAATAGAGGATGAAGAGCTCATGAATGTGGCATTGAATGGTCTTCTCAGGTCATGGGAACCGTTTTTCAAGGGAGTGTTGGACTACAATTGTCGTTAGACCAAAACCCGCAGGTGTTAGTCTCTACCAAAATTGTTGGATTTAGGTTCAATGACAGGGGCTTAACTCATGTCGCTAAAATCGCAAGAAGTGTTGAACCCAATGTCCAATAATCTCCCCCCCAACACGTGTAGGGCGAGTTTTGAACTCGAGACATGTCGCTTTGATACCATTTGTTGGACTACAAATGTTGTTAGGCCAAAACCCGCAGGCGTTAGTCTTTGCCACAATCGTCGAAATTAGGATCCATGAGAGGGGGTTAACCCATGTTGTGAAACTCGCGGGAAGTGTTGAACCCAATGTCCAACATGGACTTTGCGCTCGGGAACATCTTCCAGATTTGCAGAGACTATGGGATGACTGCATCCAAGAAGAGAATCAGGATGAGTCAAAGAGAAACAAGCAGAGAGGTAGTGAGGATAACTTGGCTCTTGTTAGTAAGACAAGGAAGGGCAAAGGAAAGAGTTCTAGCAAGAAGGGTAACAATGATGGAGGATCATCACAACCGGGGAAGAAGAAGGACTTGAGTAAAATAAAGTGTTTCTTGTGTCATAAGAATGGACTTTATGCATCTCAGTGTTTAGAGAATAAGAACAAGGGTAATGGAAGGGTAATGAGTGTGCAACGAAGTTTGAGAAGGACTACTCAGTGGTTTCTTGCCTTTCCACCAACACATCTGCGAGGAGTGCTTGGTTCTTGGACAATGGTGCATCTCGTCATACGACAGAAGAACAAGAGTTATTTAGCAGTTTGACATAGAGTGACTCAGATGTTCATGTGGAGCTTGGTGATGATGTCGGGTGTTATCCCCAATTCCTAGGGATAACTAAGGAGATGATGTCTCGAGGCCCTCAAATTGCAGATATGGAGTAGCGAGAGACATATGGTTGACAACGTCCACATGCACAGGAAAAGACCAAGGTCACCACCACACCACCTCAGTTCATCATGGTGGCGTTCACCACATCAGATTACTTCTAGAAGATAATGGGTCTTGCTCCATGAGGTACAAGTCATGTATTGTGGTAAGTATCACTTTAATATTTGAGGTATTTTGAGTATGTTTCATTTTGAACTGCTTTTGATTATGTAGCGTTTGCTTGGAAATTATGCCTTTTGCCTTATTTCACCTTGGTGGTTGACATTGTGCCTTAATAATTGGCCATCCTTAAGGATGGGTTTTCTACTGGGAGGTCCCACTGACAATTCATCATGCCATTATTGATCATACTTATCATTTTCCACACTCCATCCTCTCATCTTCCTATCTTTTGGGATTTTCGAGTGTACTGACCCAAGAAGGGATTGTCCCTCTTTTCATGGGAAGAAGGGGTTGAAGGCCCAGAGGGAATCAAGCTGGAAAAATATAAAATCCAAGTCATAACCTTCCAAATGCCCACCCAAAGAGGTCTTGAGAACAATGAAATGTCTCTCCTAAAAAAATCAAAGCCTGCAAAAGAAAATACATATATATAATGTCCCACTTGTTGAGGGATCTACGTAAGTGCGTTACAAGCTTTATTTTACCCCTATGGCACTTTGTTTACCTCTCCCTTCAAGTGACATTGTGGTATTGCTTCCCAAGATTTATTTTACCCATAGGGAGTACCAAGTCGTTCTTGACCTTAATTAATTAATGGCAATAAATGGGCTTGGAAAAAGGATGCATTGAAAACGAAGGTGCAACACACCCTCTACAAAGGCACCCATAAATGAGACACTAGGAACCCTTGTATGTTATGAACCCCATGCCCAAAAGTATTTCCCCCATCCACTTCATTTTCTCCACATGGCTTAGATATGGGTCCACCTAGGAAACACTCCTTGACATGAGGAATGAATCACCCAATAGGTCACCATGTCAACTCTCCCATACCTAAACTTGGAAAATTGCATAAGGTATTTGAGCACTTGTTTAATTTGATGAGGTAGGTTTTTATGTACATGATTGGATGGCTCTTATATTGAATGTGATTTTACTTTCCATGATGCTTTGACTTGAGATCCTTGGAGGGCACACTTGTTTGGCTTTGTAGGACCTTGTTGATGGACGTTTTGGAGGAACAAGCCCAGCTTAGACCTTCATTGGGGCAAGAATCCCACGGGTTGGATGCCATGGCACGCACACCGAATGATGATTGTAGCCTTTGGAGTCAAATAAAACCACCATGGTGGACCTCACCTAGCCCCTACAAGCCCAATTATTTGCCTTTGGAGGCCAAAATGTCACATTCGAAGGGCTTGAAGTCACCTTAGGGCTAGGGTTTTGGTGATGATGATGGACATTTGTCACCTTTTGATGGGAAAATCCATTGAAGTGAGGAGGCGATCTTTAGCTTGAGGACACATGGCCTTTGGAGGCCTATCACTATCTCCTCCAGCCCCAATTACTTGACCAAAGTGCTAAAGCATCACTCCTTAAGGAGATGACATCATATTTTAGGGTTTTTCTTATGTGCAATATTAAAATTATGTTGTAAAGGGGCAAAGTAAGGGTGGTTGACCCCCTAATTTTTGTTTTACCCTAAAGTTAAGTGGAAAAACACTTTTTAGAAGATTTGTATAAATAAGGATCATTTCCTTTTCATTTTGATCATAACTCTCCCATTGTGAGAAGGATACTTAGTTGAAATTTGTGCCCTCTTTAGGCAATTTGGATCTCTCTCTCTCTTGTGCAAATGTATTTTGATCATTTCTCTTGGTGTATTATGGAGCTAAGTTGGTGCGCACCTCTTGGAGGCTTCTTCTCTTTCTTATGAATGGATATGGTTTGGTAAACTAGGGTTTGATCTTGCATCATTTGGAATTGGTAAGGAAATTTTTGCATTTATTGCTATTTTCTTCTTGTTCCAAGTTATTCTTGTTTGAAACCCTAGGAGGAGTATAAGCACATACACCCTCCACCATTTTTTATCTCATTTGTTGGTTGATAAGTCATTTTTGGCAAGGTTGCTAGGAGGAGTACAAGGATGTACACCCTCCTAGATTTACCTTAGTTTGATTTCCATGCCCTAGGGAGTAAAACGATTTACACCTCTAGGGATATTGTGGGTCTAACTCTTACATCCAAGACTCCATCTACCCAATATATTAAAAGCACTAATATGAAATTTGCATTGGAGAAATAAATTGTTTGCATTGGGTAATGTGATTTTACGAGATTTTCAAATTGGTTGAAGTGGAATTAGTTCTATGCTCTACTAGCTTGCTTGAGTCACTAGGGAGTCCTCTTTGGCCAAGGATATCTTATTGCTATTATAACATTAAATCTAAAACCGTTAGGGTTGCAACAAATTTTCTCAAACTTTTACTTTTTCTCTCTTTTCAATTGTTAAGATTTGCTAGAAAGTTGCCATAATAATCTACTTGTCATTTAGCATATTTTGGGTGTTTACTTGTAATTTTTGGTGGTTGGAATTTTATGTTGTAGCAATATTTTGCTACAACCATAAGGCTATTGTAATATATCTGCAATAAAATCTTTGAACAACCCTATATTGTTGTTAAAGTCTTGCTCTATCTTACTTGAGTTATACTAGTCATTACTGGCTTATCTCTTGCATCTTTAACTAGACTTTCAGTGACTTTTTTAACAACTTTGATTATCATTTACTTGTTGATTTATATCATTGTTTACTGCTACTATATAGGACAACAAGCTTCACTTTATTTTCCATTGGATATCTTGGCTTGTATATTTGTCTTTTCTTGTGTCTCGGGCATGTACAACTATCTTCCGCAAGTAATCAAGCACTTGACAACCATTAACTACCTCAAAGATTCATTCCCAAGTCACTTTCCACTTAGTATTTTGACCTATAGGGGAATCGTCTTCCATAACGTCACTTTCCATCTCATTTCCCCCTAGGATCACCNTAGGGTGTCTCCTTCACTAAAGAAAGGGGAGGGTTTATCTAGGGTGACAGTGGGTAGACTCTCCCATAGTTATCACCATCTTGTGGATTGGGTCAGGATTTTCTAAATCTACAATTTGTGTGATAACACCAGGTATGCAGTGAAGGGAGAGGGAACAATTACGTTCTAGCTCGAGTCAATGGGTTTGTTGGATGCCTAGGATGTGCTTTATGTACCAGGTTTGAAGAAGAAATTTATTTCAGTCTCAACTATGGAGGACAAGGGTTTTGTCGTTACTTTTCAGAGAGGGAAAGTACTCATATGTCCATAGAAGGCACTTTATACAGGTTACAGGGCAAGTTAAAGAAGGCACTTTATACAGGTTACAGGGCAAGTTTGTTCAGGATTTGGTACACGACAGTGGCAACCTATGTGAGTTGTGGCACAGGAGGTTGGCATGCCTACACTACATGGCATTGTCAATTCTTAGGGGGGATTGTTAAAGGTGTTCCAGAGTTAAGAATTGAGTAGCAGGAAGTGTGCATTTGGCAAGAATGCCAAGGCTTCTTTTCCAAGCAGCGAGAGTAGGTCCAAGGGGATCTTGGATCTTATCCATACATATGTGAGTGTGCCAATGTCAGTGGTATCATTACAGGGATCGTCATGACGTTTATTGATGATTTTTCCAAGAAAAATTGGATCTTCTTTATGAAGACCAAGGATGAGGTCTTCGATCAGTTTCAAGAGTTTAGAGCTCAAGTAGAGAACTATACAAGTAAGAAGATCAAGGTATTGAGGTTGCATAATGGGGGAGAGTACACCCCCAATGACTTTAAGGGTTTATGCAATGAGGTATGGATCAACAAGGAGTTGACAGTCTTATAAAACCCAATCCTCAATAGAATGAGGTTGTGGAGAGAAATAATATGTCCATCGTTGGTTCTTCTAGTGTTATGATACATGGCCAAGAGTTTCCTATGTTCATGTGGGTAGAGGCATGTAACACAAAAATATATGTGAAGAACATGAGTCCTCATAGGATATTGGGGGACAATACTCTAGAGGAGGCATTCTCAGGAGTGAAGCTAGAGATTAGTCACTTAAGGATCTTTGGTCGTTCAATTTACATCCATGTTCATGCGAAGAAGAGGAAGAAGTTGGAGCCTTTAGTGTTGGAGTACTTCACACACACCTAGGATTTCTTTTTCCTAAGTTTTTCCATATGTTTATTAGTCATTATCCAGTCTCCTAAAGTTTAGTGAGAATATTCTCTTCAGTTTTCACTTCAGTTTGATCAATTAAGTGGAGTCTAGATGCTACATTGGGATTATCACCATGCAACATTTGGATCATCACCAGTTAATGCGCATTGTCCTTGGGATCATCACCAGTTAATGTGCATTGTCCTTGGGATCATCACCATACTAGCGCATTACTCATGATTCCCTGATCTACTCCTCACTTCACTTTGTTTCAGTCAGTTAACTGAAGACTAATAGGCTAGTTAACTGAGACTAGGTGGCAGTTCACTCCCGTAACTGCATGAGAGACTGGACTAGGTGGCAGTTTACTCCCGTAATTGTTGGTGTGTGTCCATATCACTCTAGACCACCACTATGGCGCATTGGCTTCTCCTCTAGTGAGCATTAGTTGAGTTATACAGAGTATATCATGTGTAAATTATCATTTATTCATTTGGTTAATGAGAGTTCTTCCATTCTTTCTCTCCCACTTCTCTCTTCTCATATTTTCTCTATAACTGTGTATGTCAATTCCCAGCTAGATCTATTATGTGCAAGTTCAACACATTTACATGGTATCAGATCCGATGGACTGTTAGGGAAAAGACACACCAAATTATTTTTGCAGGTACTAAAGATTGAAGACAGTGGAAAAATGGAAATTTCAAAATAATTCATTCTTACACCATACAATTTCTTTGCATGTAAGGAGAAGATGATCATGGATATTTGAAGCAGATGATTGTACAAGTTAATCATGAACACAGAGACAGAACCAACATCAACCATAGAAAAATCCAAGTATCTAAATCAAATGGATGAAGCGTTTGGAACAATTTGCAGTATCATTTCTCCTAAACTCCTCTTTCACATATTCTTTATCCAGTCTCTTAAAGTTTAGGGAGATATTCCTCTAGGAGAATATTCTCTTCAGTTTTCACTTCAGTTTGATCAGTTGAGTGGAGTCTAGATGCTACATTGGGATTATCTCCATGCAGCATTGGGATCATCACCAGCTAATGCGCATTATCCTTGGTATCATCACTAGACTAGGACATTACTCATGATTCCCTGAACTCCTCCTCACTTCACTATGTTTTAGTCAGTTAACTGAAGACTGATAAACTAGTTAACTCAGACTAGGTGGCAATTCACTCCCATAATTTCTTGAGAGACTAGACTAGGTGCCATTTCACTCCCGTAACTGCCTGAGAGACTAGACTAGGTGGTAGTTTACTCCTGTAACTGTTGGTGTGTGTCCAGATCACTCTAAACCATCACTATGGCGCATTGGCTTCTCCTTCAGTGCACATTAGTTGATTTATACAGAGTATATCATGTGAAAATTATCATTTATTCATTTGGTTAATGAGAATTATTCCATTCTTTCTCTCCGACTTCTCTTTTATCATATTGTCTCCGCAACTGTGTATGTCAATTCGCAACTAGATCTATTATGTGCAGGTTCAACACATTTACATTTCGGACATAAGGTTATATTTTTGGGGTACAACGAGACCTCAAAGGCTTACAAGATCTTCATTCTAGCGCAATGAAAGACAATTGTGAGCGGAGATGTGAAGTTTGAGAAGAACTTGGCATCTAGTATATCTCATGAGTCATCAACAATGATAGAGGATGAGAAGCAACAAGATCTGAAGGATGAACAACAGTCTGCAATTCAAACTTCATGTGGGGAGGAGGATTTATCCCCTTCCAATCTGTTGAGGGGTCCTAAATCCCTTTAACTCAACAACAGGAACCAAACCCGCCACTGAGGGCCAATTAGACTTTGCAGTGTTTAATAATGGAATGGTTCTCCAGATCTTGCGATCCGGCCAAATAATCGATGGGCTTTACGTTTTCTAGTGAAATCTTATCCTTCAGTTCAGACGTTCTCTTTCTGTATTCTCTCTTATAGGTGGGACCGATACAAGATAAGAGCCGGTATAAACCAACTGCGTAACAAGGTGGGAAAACTTAACTACTGGAGAAGGCTAATCTTGGGATAACTCTTTCACTCTAGCATGCAAATAGTGATTCTCTACCATGGGCCTAGTACTAATACATTAACCAGTGGTTGTTCCAATTATTGACTGAGGTGTAATTTATCGGAAGAAAACATACATGCAATAAATGATGGCAAGAAAAATAGTTTCCTTAACTCTAATAATCAATCACATATTAACACAACGATTTACTTTTCATCATTAAAGACAAGAACTATAAAATAATTGAATCAAATAACTTATCAACAGATTTAGAAGCTCTTACTCGTTACATCATCCATTCATGAGATGAAATCAAAAGTAATTCTTCTTCACATCCAATCATACACACTTTTGATGAAAACACAAACTTGTCTCTAGTCCTAAACATGACTTCTCAATTAAGGCAGCTCCGAAATAGTTCTTTACAAATCCAAAAACGACAGCCTTTGCAACAACCATCGACCCCTTGCTAACAGGTCAATCCTCCTATTTATAACATATTATTAACTAAAACTAATTATTAAAGTGTAGCTAAGTAAAACAAGACTCGCCACATGGCGCTTTCTTCTATCAATCATCAAATGATCTCACTTGAGTGGATGACTCTTCTTGTACTCCGACCACTTGACGAAGAGATCCTCGCATGTGTTAGCATACGGGAA
Source organism: Picea engelmannii (assembly GCA_009831015.1). NCBI lineage: Eukaryota > Viridiplantae > Streptophyta > Pinopsida > Pinales > Pinaceae > Picea > Picea engelmannii. The sequence goes on along the minus strand of ML803963.1, from coordinate 50,033 downwards.
TCTATGTTGTTTAACTGGGGCTGAAAGGGGCTCTCTTATCTCTACTGCATGTGCCTGATACTTGACTATTTTGGCACTTAACTGTTGCAACATGGCTCGAGCTTTGATCGGGTGCTCCATGAACTGTTGCACATGTCCTGGCGCCATGTCTTCCACCTTTAATATTTCCGCAGCCCATGACGAGTCTTGATCGGCATGTGATTTGACTATGTCGCGCAAGTTGACAAAGTCATCGGGTGTGTCAAATTCGGGGAGGTCGATGTCTCTCATTGCCTGGTTGATCTTGGTCTAACTCTTCTTGCACTCAGCCCATTTCTCTTGGATTTCCCGATGAGGTTCTTGAGCCATTTTTACTCGATATTCGATCGATTTCCTTATGCGGTCGATGTTGCTTTCCCTTAGCACCCGGATGTCATGCTCTTCGGCGTCTCGGCCCTGTTGCACCGCGCTAATATAGTCGATCCTCTCCACGGCTTGGTGTGATTTCGTGTACCACCTCTCCATATCCTTGCATGTCGTCAGTGCCATGAGGGTGTCTTCTTGAAGCTCGACTATCCTTGCAATGAATACGTGTCATTCATATGTAAATTTGTTGTAGGCCTCCTGGAATTCGCTTTTCAGGAACACCGCGACCTGTGTGGTGTCCTGATAATATTTCGGCAAGTGGCGTAGATGTTCCAATTCCTTCAGTGCAGCGACCAACTCCTCTTCATCCCTTTTTGCTTTGTCTAGGGTGGCATCTGTGATTGCCATCCGTGCGTCGATAAGTTCGGATGTCTTGGCATGCTCTGTGTCCATCAACTTTTCCTCCATGGTGATGAGGATGGAGCGATCTAGGGTGATCCTCCTCTTCTTGGTGGTTCTCTTGACGATAGATTTCCTTTTGCGGTCATAGGAGATAGCATGTATGTCAGTGACTTCATCCACGGATTCGGGGATTTGTTGATCTCCCCAGGTGAGCATATTTCCCAGGCTCCTGATGGTGTATATTTGTTCAATACTGGGTTCTTGAACCTCCTCCATGTGTTCCGAAGGTCCAACTTCTATTTTTTGCTCATCGGGAGGTTGAGTACCGGTTGAAATTGAGGCATTGGGGGTAGGCTCGGTACTTACTTGATAATGACCGTTGAGGCATTGATTTTTTGTTGTGGAGCTTCTTCTTTTTGTTTGCCCGACCCTGGCTCGTCTGTCGTACTATGCTTTTGAGTTTCCAGTACATCGAGTAGTTCAGTGTCTAAGACACTTTCAACTTCCTGGTCATTCTGTGAAGGGCTCCGAATTTGAGCGTCGGGAGCTGGGGAAGATGCTTTCTCAGGCTCCTTTTCCTCTGTGATTTGTAAAAGAGTCACGAGGGATACCTCCGGACTTTCTTCATCATCATAGATGTTTATCAATTTGTGGAGGGGGTTTGGTGCACTTGCTCTCTCTTATGTTCTTACTATCTCCGTCTGAGTTGAAATATCCCCCGGTGATCCGGACTGTGGCATTGTAACTTCAGGGTTATCTAACCTGATGATTTCATCAATTTCTATTAGCTTAGGGCCGCTTGGACCTACGTGGCTTTCATATAGGTTATCGACAGGGGACCCTATCATTCCTATGATTTTTGGGTCATCTTGCAGCTGATCAATTCCTCATTGCGCATGTTCTATCATGAGATATCCCCTTACCCATGCATCCTGTGTAATAGGGAATCCTCTATCCTGCACCGGGGCCACCAGGGGAACCTATGTTGCTTCTATATCTCTGATTTCCTCTCTCGGTCTAAGGGCCTCTTGAGCTGATTATTCTATGGTCGTCTCTTGTTCATCTAGGCTCATGGACCTGAACCTGGTCATTTTGGGACTGACCATCCTTACTACCACCTCGTCCCAATCCTAGGCATTTTCTGTGAAGACTTCATCTTCAAATTTGTCGTGGGAGTACGGTCAGTAGGAAGACACTTGTGAAGCGTGTTGCAAGACCAGGCCTTTTAGATCATGCTTGCGAAATTGGCCTATCTAGAACCTGAACTCGAGCTAGGTCAACCCTTCTTGTTTAGCTTGAGTTGTATCTTTAACAAAGTGGAAACCTACATGCAAACCATAGGGAATGAACACCCACTTCTTGTCCTTGACCAGGGTGGTGTTGTAGCCTTGCAAAATGGTTTGATAACATATTCCTCCCACTACAAGTTGGTATGGGACATGTGATGGTAGGAAATGTGGTGCTCCGATGGCCCAGAACATCTTGATGTAGGTGTCTCACTCGTCCCAGTACCAATGGCCTACTTTGGAAATCATTTTCTTGGCCGCAACCGATAGTCTCGGGCATTCCTTCTTAGAAAGAATGAAATAAATTCGTGCGATGAATTCATCGCCGATGAGGGAGTAAGACCTTTTATACCTATTCTCCCATAGCACGTTGAAATAGATGTGGACCAGGAGCTCTACAATATGCCAGCTCAGATTCATGCCGGCGAAGATGTTTCTGGCGCACATGACATCAAGCAAATATGAATCCATGTAGAAAATTGGTGTCTCTCCTTCCTTCGGCATCTAAGATTGTTGTATGTAGATGCTCAGTTGTTTAGAAAATATCGCTCCCTAGTTGAAGCCACTCCCGGAGATCGCCACTATGTAAGCCAAGGGCATCCACACCTCTGAAAATCTAGAGCAATCCTCCTCTCCATATAATCGAAAGATGAGAGCCATCAAATAGATGTATGGCTCCCTCAAATTGGTCGTTGAGTACCATCCAGTGCTCTGGTTGGTGTTTTTCTTGTCCTCCCTCCACCATGAGGACATCACCCAGCTGGTGTCATGGCGCTCATATAACTTCACGACAAAATCTATGTTTAGTCGCCCCTCAGGGTATCTAAGCTTGTAATACTTATGAACTTCCACCAGTAAGAACACTCTGACACACCCATCATTGTCATCATTGATCAAATATTTTGTGTGTCTGTGTGGTCGATGAGCCACTTCAGAACTTTAATACATGGAAAAGTAGGGGTTCTGCTCGCCACCATATGTAGGTATGACTGTCAGATGTTCGGGAACACTTCGTCGTCGAGCACTCTTACATATGGATCACTGTGTGGGATATATTCCGAGTATTCCTCTCAGCTGATCTTGCTAAAGAGTTCTCACCACTATGGGAGCGCCATCTTGGATCTCATGCTTGCCTATGTATGTCCAAAGGGCAGAGGCTGAATAAAAACCTTCTTCATCGTTGTTTTGATGACAAGTTCTGGTCTCAGAGTGTATTCCAAGTATCTAGGATCGATGATCGGTGATAAACCTATAAAGTGCTTTCATCGGATTAGCTTCCTTGAAAAAGTCTCGATGTCGAAAACGCATCAGGGATCAGCGATCGGGAATATCCTTTAGCACGGTCAGAATGTTTGTTGAGATCCCTTTAGGTTTTCCCCAATTCCGATAAGCGCGTCGGGTATAGGCGATATCTTTCCTTTCTTTGTTAACGTCTATTACCCTCGTCTTTTATCGATGCCGAAGGTGAATCGGCTATTGGTGATATCCTTATGCAAGACTTGTCGCAAAATAAAAAACTTCCTTTTGTAGATGCTGATGAAGATCGGTGGTCAGCGACTGAGGTTTCCCGAGTGGTTCTTTTCCTTATTTGAATTCCTTCCAATGTCGAATTTGAGCACGTCGGGTGAAGTGTTTTGGTTGTTGATTCTTTATTCAAGTGTTAAGGCCTTTTAAGTCATGGGGTTTCATAAGTTCAAACTAGCCTAAAAAGCTGATGAGATTCATGATAATAAGCAAAGACAAAACATTTCTCAAAATGAAGTCAGACCAGACAATGCAAAGATCAAGTGGTACCCAAAAATGTAAAAAATTGACATAGTCTTTTTAGGGTGTGTTGAGTGCTCAACAAATGGTGACTTACTGGGTGAAAGCAGAATCTTTGTTCCTACCTCGGGCTCGACTGATGCAAAAGATGGTTAAGAACTTAACTGGTTTTTATCAGAGCCTCTTGTATCCTTGCATTTGAAATTCTCTGGTTGTTGCATTTGGGCCTACCTGTGGGGTTTTCAACCTTTATTCCACCTTCGTTTACTACCACCCTGACCCACGCCCCCTTTGACAAGAGTCTAGTAAAGCATTCACTAGCACTAGGTCTTTTAGTTACCCTTATCCACTTGCTACTTGCTATGCTGCCAGTGAGCGTCCATAGCCTCAACGGAGTCACCCCGACGTAACATACCTTGCTCTGCTGCCAGCGAACATCCATAGCCCCGGCGGAGTTATCTGCATACCCTCTCCTACTGTGCGCTCATTTGATATAGTTGATTTTATTTCGACAGAATGCCCTGAGCAAGTGGGAGAGGAGGATGTTTGTTATTTGCAAAATGAGATGGTTAAGGTGAAATTGTGCTAGCTATGTCTCTAAGATACATGCAATCCTTTCTAGCTTATCATCTTTCCCTTAAGGTTTTACCAGACCACCCGGAAAACACTTCATCGTTTTTCCAAGGTTGTTCATTTGCATAGGTTAGGTAGAGAACCCCTTAGAACAACCGTAGGTCCCTTCTGCGCTTCTTGTGTTGTGTGTGAGCGACGAGTCGGGAATAGAGTTCGTCATATCGCATGAATTAAGGTCAACCATTTTCTTGCTAAACAAAATATTCAAAAGTGCATAAGTATAATAGCAAAAGATAAAACAAAAATGCATTCTGTAATCGACCTATCTAAAACAAACATCGTGAAAACATGAACACAAAAATCTTCTCTTTTTTTTCTCTCTTTTTTTTAATGGAAATATTGTTTTAGGGCTTGGCCATTCACCGGGAGGGCGTCGGGTTCCCCCCTAAGATTCTGTAGCCGATACATGCCTACCCCAATCTTCTCGGCCACCTAGAAAGGTCTGAGCCATAGATTCTGAAACTTAGAATGTTTTCTTTTCAGCTCGTTTTCTTTGTCCCATTTTAGGACAGTCTCATACTTTAAAATTCTTCTCTTTAGCCTTATGCTTATCAAACCACCTTTTCACTATCTGTTGATGAGCTATGAACTTTCATTTTTCTTTCTCCCTTTCTTCTTCCAGCATGAGGAGAGTATCAATTCTTTGTTGTATGACTGATGAGGGTTGTCCTCTTGAATCCTGAGAAAGTTGAAGAGACGAGAGATATAGCCTGTTCGGGAGAATGGCTTCTTGTCTGTATACCAGAAAGTATGGGGAATTCCCTATAGCTTCCTTGGGTGTAACTCTATCATCCCATAAGGCGTTGTGGAATGAACTGTGCTAATTCCTCTGGTTGTTTGCAACCGTTTTCTTTAATATCCTTACTAGGTTTTTATTCATTGATTTTGCCACTCTGTTACCCTTATGATAGTAGTTTGCAGAGTATCTGATTATTATTCCTTTATCTAGAGCAAACTTTGTTAATAAGGTGGAAGAAAAGTAAGCTGCATTATCAAAAACAAGGACGAAAGGCACACTGAACCTTGTGATCAGTTGTTGTTCTATGAATTGGATCACCACCTTCTCATTTACATGCGTCAGAGGGATGGCCTCTTCCCATTTCGGGAAATAATTTGTGGCAGTTAGTATGTATCTATGTTGTTTTGAAGAGATCGGTGTAATCTCTCCTATGATAGCTATCCCCCATTGCTCGAATGGCCTAGAAAGGGCCACCAATTGGAGTGGGACAACTGCTCTCTTCTCCCTCCCCGTGCTTATCTGACAAGTTTTATAGTTTCTAGCGTATGTGTGAGCGTCCCTGAATAGAGTAGGCCAATAGTAGCCAGCTCACAGTATTTTATGAGCGGTGGTGTTTCCTGGGAAATGTACACCAACATGACCATCATGGAGCTACTTTAGAACTTTTTCTGCATCTTCACGTTCGAGACATCTTAAAAGTACCCCAGCATAAATAACATGGAAGAGCACCAAATTTATGAGGCGATATTGTGCGGATCTTAACCTGAGGGCTCTCCTTTCCCTAGGGTTTAGGTTTTATGGGCAAGTCCTATGATGCAGGAGATAAGTAAGTTTCTCATGCCAAGACTCATGCCCAGGGGAGACACATGAAGCTTCACCACACCATAATGCCAATTCATTCTCCCATCTGGGGTCTTCATTTACTTGGTCCTGGGGTTCAGATGCTAGTTTGCATAACCCTTGTCCCTTAACCAATTTAGCTAGTTTTATATCTAGATCAAATTATTTTACTACTTCCATCCAGTTTCCTCTTCTTTCCCCCATCTCCTGTTGAGTGAATAGGGATCGGACTGCAAAGTGAGGCACAATGACTTTGGTATGGTTCTTAAGGATGTAAGACCTGAAGTGTTTCATGGCCTTATATACAACATAAACCTGTTTGTCTATAACAGGGTAGTTTAGTATGGTCCCTTGGATATTAGCACTCATGAATGATATCGGGGCCTCATTGTTGTCATCATCCTTTTGAGTCAATACTGCAACTAACGATTGGTCGGAGGCGAAAGTATAGAGGAAGAAATCTCTGCTACAATCAAGACTTCGCAACACTCGAGCCTGAGATATTGCAGTCTTAATATTGCTGGAAACCCTCTTTCATTCATCATCTCACTTAAATTCATCATCTCACTTAAATTCAACATCTTTACAAATCATTTTTTGTAAGGGTTTGATAGTTTCAGGGAAATCGGGGATGAATTTCCTCACAAAATTGATTTTCCCGAAGAATGATTGCATAGCCTTCTTTTTGTGAGGTATTGGAAGTTGAGCTATAACCTTAATCCTTTCTGGATCTATGTGAATGCCTTCTTGAGATATAATGTGGCCTAACAACTTACCTTCCTCGACACCAAAAATAGGGTTTAAGGATATATCGTATTTCCTACACCTTACGATAATCTGGTTTAAATGTTGGATGTGATCTTCTCTGTTCTTTGAATAGACTGTCACATCATCCAAATAGACTACTACACACTTGTTGATTAGTCCTCGGAATGCTACGTCCATGGCCCTCTGGAAGGTTTCCCCTGCATTGATTAACCCAAAGGGCATACGTTTATAAGTGAAGGTTACCCACTTGGTTCGGAAGGTAGTTTTCAAGAGGTCTTCTTCTGAAACTAGAACCTGGTTGTAACTTGAGAAACCATCCAGCAGAGAGAAAATCCCAGAGCCTGACACGGTCTGCAAAAGTTGCTACATTGGTGGAACTGGGTAGTTGTCCTTTTCTAAAGCTCTGTTGAGGTTTATGAAATCTACGCATAGGCGAATCTCCCCAGACTTTTTCCTCACAGGAACCAAATTTTCTACCCATGCAGAGTGTCTAACCTAGAAGATAATTTTAGCATCTAATAGTTTCTTTAACTCCTGACACATGAGAGGTTCCAGGGATGGGTGGTACTTTCAGAGCTTCTCTTGGAAGGGTTTCACTTCAGGTTTTAATGGGATAGTGTGTTCAATGATACGGGTATCATAAGTTTTCAGATCTCGGTAGGACCATGCAAAAACATCTTGATATTGTCTGAAAAGTTTGAGATAGGCCTTCCTTTCCTCTTTAGATATTGTCTTGCCGAGATTTATATTTTTGGGTTTTCCGGGGTTCCTAAATTTATAGTTTCGTGCATGGGACAAGAACTCCCCGTCTTCGCGTTCTTTGATCCTTTAAATCTTTCCCTTAGGTCAATTTTTTTTTCTAAATTGGCTATTCCCTTTGGTATCGTGTGAGACCTTGGTTTGTCAATCGGTTGATTTGTCTGAGGATCAGTTTCTGCAGATTGTTCCTGGAATACTTCATCGTCAATAGCCAAGTCTCTAAAATTATCCTGATTGGTCAACAAGTTTATGATATGTTCATCTCCTTCAAAGACCTTCCAATTAGAAACATTGTTGGGCACCGACAGTTTGTAGAGTAGCTCCACAGTGAACCGGGAGGCTTCATAATCTTCTAGAGGTGATATCCTTGAGGCAGCGGTGGCTACAAAATCAACAAGAATGTTCTTTGTTCTGGGGATGTAATGTATAGATTTCCTTACTTGTCTAACGATGATTTCAGAATCTTTGAAAACTTTCAATTCTTTAATGTTTAAGTCCATGGATTTCTTTAGCCCTTGTACTAGAGCTTCATACTCGACGATGTTGTTTGTGCATTCGAATTCTAGTCTACAGGACAGGAAATTTCGTTTGCCCTTTGGATCAATGAGGATGCACCCTGACCCTGACCCTTCTTGTGATTTAGACCCATCAAAGTATAAGGTCCAAACTTGTGGGCAAAGCCTATCAACTTCCTCTTTCTTGTCACTTCCAGCGTCTTCTCCTGTTTGTTTCGTGATTTCTAATGTAGGTTCTTGACAGAAGAGGATTTCCTCTGTTTTCGTTGGTAATTTCTCTTGAAAAATCATTTCGGAGTTTTGAGTAAGAGGGACATCAGATGAGAAGGGGTATAAATTCCCGAAATCAGAGTCACAGGAATAGTTTCCTAGCACAGGGAAATCTGCCAATGAGGGTTCATTAAGGGTTTCTAGGTCGATGACAGTATGTTTTAGATATCTTTCCCTATCGATCCTGATCATATACGTGTGTCCTTTTAATGGCAGTCAGAGGTGAGCCCAGTCTGTACTAAAGTATCTATTTAACTTCTCAGACCAATCCCGACTTAATAAGAATCCATAAGCCTCTGAGATATCTACTACAATGATGTCAATTACTTGCACAAATTTAGGGTGTGTCGCTATTATGATCATTACATATTTGAGTTCTCCCAAGACCTTCACCTGGGTTATGTCTAGTTGTATCACATGTTTATTGCTTTTGAGGGGTACTGCGTTTAATTTTTTGCAAATAGACAATGGCATAACATTGGAGGATGCTCATGAGTCAACCAAACAATTATGGAAGTTTATGTTGAAGACTTCAAATGTCAAAAGGAACGGTGGGACAAAAGGTTTCCCCTTCTTATCTTCAGAGGAGGCGTTCACATTTGGTTTATTTCGTAGATCTGTGGGAGATAGATTTTCTTCCTTGGTCAGTGCTTGTTGTGGAATTTTATACTAATTTCAATGCTTGTAACAGAAAGTCCTTTTGCTGAGGGATTCTACACATGTCCATGACCGATATATTTTCCTTCAACTTCTTCAAATCTTCTTCTATGTTGTAGTCTAGCTTGGGCGATTCTCGTGTATGGATGTTTATAGGGTTTCTTTGGGGAGCAAAAGGTGCTTTCGGGGTGATCGGGAGTTGGTTTTCCTCCCAAAGTTTGGGTCGTAGTAAGGTCGTTTGACACAGGTTGACCCCTACTTCATGTTTTCACAACCAAGACCTCTGTGGGTGGTTCCTGAACCTCAAATAGGTCATCGGAAGGCATAGGTGGGTCAAGGTCCCATATCAACATGGTTGTTTCTTCTGGTGGATCAACTTCTTCCTGATCGACAATATTCATAGTTGAGCCATTGGACTGTTCTGTTAGGGAAACTTTGTCTAGAAACCAGTTGGCCATTAAATTCATGGCATGCACCCATTTAGGGCAGTCTCTTTCAGAGTGTTTCTCTTGATGATAGTTACAGAAAGAGTCGAATGCTAAATTTCCCAGATCAATGTTTAAGTTGGTTGGGGGAGGTTGAATTGCTTTGAAAGGTGGATTTCTTTTAAAAAGGGGTTTATAGGGCCTCTGGCCTTGGTTTCCCTCCCCTGCACGTCTCTTCATGTCTATGATTTCATTTGACAACTTATTGACCATGCGTTGTAGGTCTTCTATGTTTCCACTTCCCTTTTCGGGACCTTGTTTTGTTTGTTTCCCTGGGGGTCTAATCAACATGAGTCCTCTTCTGGGAGGAGGCTGAACTTCTTTCTTAACTAATGAGACATGGCCTTCTTTGCATCCTTTCATTTGGAAATCTATCATTTTGTCTTCTTTAAAATTCTCAGCTAAGGTTGGTTTGGTAGCCCTTTTCACAAACATGGAAATGGAAGCTGGGAGAGCATTAACGTATACTTCGATTTGCAACTCTTGAGTAGGTTTAGCTTCGGGTTGGAATTTGTTTAAGATAGTGGTAAATCTTTGATTGAAGTCTTTAACCTTCTCCTTTGAACTCATGGTGGCAGTGAACAACTCGGCCATGAAAGCTCCTGTAGTGGTTTCTTCTGCAAATTTATCTAGAAAATCCTTTTGAAACTTCATCCAACTAGTTATGGATCCTACAAGTAAGTTAAAATACCACGTGGAGGTCAAGTTCTCGAAAGTGTAGGGGAATAGCCTGCACACTATGTCTTCATGTTAGACATTCATTAGTCTGATAGCTAGTATGAATTTGTTGATATGGTCTTCAAGGAATCCTAAGGTTTCATGGTCAAATTTAAGGAGTAGCTTCTCTGGATGTCGGGGAAGGTTATGTACTCATCCAGGGATGGCCAAAGCATCTCTGGCCAACCAAGGTTGATTATTCTGAGGTGGGTTTCCCCTTTCTTTATTATGATCATTGTTATCTTCCATGTCTTCAGATTCCAAAGCTGAGTGTTCTGAGTTAAACCCTTCCTCTTCCGAAAAATCATCGGGCTCAGAGAAGTTGTTGGGTGGTGTTTCAGGGATTACATTAAGAGGATGTTCGATTTCGGTGAGGGGAAAATCTATCAGGTCTTCTACTGTGTGCACAAAAACCTGGTCAAGGGTCTCTACCACTAGTATGTTTATTTTTTTTCTTCGAGGAAGTAACGGAGCTAAGGGCAATGCATTGATCTGTCGGGTGTAAGCTCTTGTGATTCTTCTGAATTGGTTCAATTCCTGAGGAAGAGTATAAGGTATATCAGGGAACATTCATGCTGGGGTGAGTTACTTGTTTCAAGAGTACTCAGTGTGTGTGGGTTGTCTTGGGAATGACTAGCCATGCATGTGGGTTGTTTTGAATCTACAGGCTATGTGAAATATTATGTCGAAAATATTGTTAGCCATTCATTCTTCAAGCCCTACTTCTAGCGCCAATTCTGTTGAGGGGTCCTAAATCCCTTTAGCTCAACAACAGGAACCAAACCCTCCATCGAGGCCCAATTACACTCTGCAACGTTTAATAGTGGAATGGTTCTCTAGATCTTGCAATACGACCAAATAATCGATGGGCTTTACGTTTTCTATTGAAAGCCTCTCCTTCAGTTCAGACGTTCTCTTTCTGTATTTTCTCTTATATGTGGGATCGATACATGATAAGCGTCGGTATAAACCAACTGGGTAACAAGGTGGGAAAACCTAACTACTAGAGAAGGTTGAGCTTGGGATAACCCTTTCACTCTAGCATGCAGACAGGCCTAGTACTAATACATTAACCTGCTTGTGTTCCAATTATTGACTGAGATACAATTTATCAGAAGAAAACATACATGCAATAAACGATGGCAAGAAAAATAGTTTCATTAGCTCTAATCATCAATCACATATGAACACAACGATTTACTTTTCATTATTAAAGACAAGAACTATAAAAATATTGAATCGGATAAATTATCAACATATTTAGAAGCTCTTACTCGTTACAACATCCATTCATGAGATGAAATCAGAAGCAATTCTTCTTCACATCAAATCATGCACACTTTTGATGAAAACACAAACTTGTCTCTGGTCCTAAACATGACTTCTCAATTAAGGCAGCTCTAAAATAGTTCTTTACAAATCCAAAAATGAGGGTCTTTGCAACAACCATCGACCCCTTGCCACATGGCGCTTTCTTCTATCAGTTCTTTAAAAATCTAAAAATGAGGGTCTTTGCAAATAACTATTAAAGTGTAGCTAAGTAAAACAAAACTTGCCACGTGATGCTTTCTTCTATCAGTCTTCAAAGAGTCATCAAATGATCTCACTTGATTGGAGGACTCTTCTCGTACTCTGACCACTTGACGAAGAGATCCTTGCATGTGTTACCATACGAGAATCTATGTTGTTCCATTGGGGCCGAAAGGATCTCTCTTATCTCTACTACTCGTGCACGATACTTGACTATTCTGGCACTTAACTGTTGCAACATGGCTCGAGCTTTGATCGGGTTCTCCCTGAACTGTTGCAGCTGTCCTGGCGCCATGTCTGCCACCTTTGTTATTTCTACAGTCCATGATGAGTCTTGTTCGACATGTGATTTAACTATGTCGTGCAAGTCGACAAAGTCATCGGGTGTGCCGAATTCGGGGACGCCGATGTGTCTCATTGCCTGGTTGATCTAGGTCCAGCTCTTCTTGCACTTGACCCATTTCTCATGGATTTCCCGATGAGGTTCCTGAGTCATTTTTACCCAATATTCGGTCGATTTCCTTATGCAGTCGATGTTGCTTTCCCTTAGCACCTTGATGTCGTGCTCTTTGGCGTCTCGGCCTTGTTGCACCATGCTGATATAGTCTCATACCACCTTTCCATATCCTTGCATGTCACCAATGCCATGAGTGTGTCTTCTTGAAGCTCGATTATCCTTGCAGTGAATAGGTGTCATTCATCTGTAAATTTATTGTAGGCCTCCTGGAATTCGCTTCTCAGGAACACCGTGGCTTGTGTGGTGTCCTGGTAATATTTTGCCAAGTGGTGTAGATTTTCCAATTCCTTCAGTGCAGCGGCCAATTCCTCTTCATCCCTTTTCTCTCTGTCCAGGGTGGCATCTCTTATTGCCATCCTTGCGCCGAAAAGTTCGGATGTCTTGGCATGCTCTGTGTTCATCAACTTTTCCTCTGTGGTGATGAGGATGGAGTGATATAGGGAGATCCTCCTCTTCTTGGTGCTTCTCTTCATGATAGATTTCATTTTCGAGTCATATGTTAGCGACTTCATCCAAGGGTTTGTCAATTTGATGATCTCCCCAGGTGAGCATATTTCCCAGGCTCCCGATGGTGTATATTTCTTCAATATTGGGTTCTTGAACCTCCTCCATGTGTTCTGAACGCCTGGCTTCTGTTTATTTCTCATTGGGAGGTTGAATACCGGTTTAAATTGAGGCATCGGGGGTAGGCTCAAAACCTACTTTATAATCGGTCGTTGAGACGTCGATTTTCTGTTGTGGAGCTTCTTCTTTTTGTTCGCCTAAACCTGGCTCGTCCATCGGAATATCCTTTTGAGTTTCCAGTACATCGAGTAGTTCAGTGTCTAAGACACTTTCAACCTCCTGGTCATTCTGTGAAGGGCTCTGAATTTGAGTGTCAGGAGCTGAGGAAGATGCCTTCTCGGGCTCCTTTTCCTTTGTGATATGTACAGGAGTCACTAGGGATACATCCAGACATTCTTCATCATCATAGATGTTTATCAATTCGTTGAGGGGGTTTGGTGCACTTGCTCTCTGATGTTCTTACTATCTTCGGCTGAGCTAAAACATCCCCTGGTGATCCGGCTTGTGGCGTTGTAACTTCAGGGTTATCTAACCCGACGATTACATCAATTTCTATTAGCTCAGGGCCACTTGGACCTACCCGGCTTTCATCTGGGTTATCGACAGGGGCCCCTATCATTCCTATAAGGTCTAGGTCCTCTTGCAGCCTATCAATTACTCATTGCGGTTGTTCTATCATGAGAAATCCCCTTGCTCGTGCATCTTGTGTCATAGGGAATCCTCTATCCTACACCGGGGCCACCAGGGGAACCTTTGTTGGTTCTGCCGCTCAAGGGGCACAGTCATGGAGGAACAAAAATTTAAAGGGTTTGATGTTTAAAATGTTTTTTCCTATTTTAGATTATATAAGAAAAAATTCTCAGATCGGATCATTAGCATAACAAAACCGAAGGCCTTTTTCCGTAACTGAATCAACTTTGAAAAGTCATGCATGAAAACGTAAGAAAACCTTAAGTTGTCAACAATGCGAGGCTCCAATCAAGGGAGAATCCCACCCTATAACAGAAAAAGAAAGTAGGCAAGAGAAACTTAAGAGAATCCCACCCTAGCCTTTGAGCCCCAAAAAGCCGAAATCGCGATGATGCGATTTAGTTGATTACTCGTGATCTGACTTAAGATCTTAATTAATCCACGCTTAATTAATGAATATCGCGACTTCGCGACTCGGAGCTACGAAGGTACTGCTTTTTGGGAGAGCGATCGTCGAGTCGTGAAATCACGATAATGCTTAACTAAGGTTTAATGTGATTTACTCTTGATATTAACCTGGGTAACTTTAAACCGTTTCGCGACTTCGCATGTCGGAGGTTTGGAAAATGCTCAACATGTAACTCCCGAGAGCGAGAGTATGAGGTAATAAAAGGTGATAATCCCTGCTTAGTGGTTCGGTAATGGTGATTAGAACTAAGACGGTTATCGCCATTTCGCGTGTCGAGATATTGAGGTTTTATTGGGTAGAATCATGAAATAAACAAAATCCCAAAATCCAGCTTTTGGGCTTAAGTATAACATCTCACCTACTTATAAAAAGGGTGGATCCAACTTTAGAAAATAAAGTATTTAAAAAATAAAGGTGTTCCAACATAGGCTCCAACTAGGGATCTCATTTCCTTGCGGGACGAGAAGAACAGTAGGCCAAGTGCCTGTATTGGGTAAATGGAGTCATTTGTTTGCTTCTGTGAAACTAGTTTGGAAAGAGGATACAGAAGGAACTTTGAGGTTTCATCTTTATTTATGGGAAGCTTTCAAAAATTGAAACACTTTCTAAACTCAACTGCAGTCCATTCGGTAACTTTACCTTTCTCAACATTGAATTCGGGTCTGCTTAAGACGGTCCAAACAATCTTAGGAAATTCAACAGGTACTGTAGGTTTTAGCTTGCATCAAAACGAAGTAAAATCCATGCTTTTAATCAGGGAGACCTGCAATGAACTTGAGATGTAGATCCAGTTTCAGGAAAGCTAATTACCAGAGTATAGTATAATTTATGTATGATGGCCTTACAAATATCTTAGACATTGCTTCACTGCCAGCGAGCTTGTTCAGTACCCCGATGAAGTTATCTAGCTCCCTTTATTGAATTTCCTTTCACCACTTCAAAATGTAACTTTGCATTTAAATGCTGAGATGAGGGCAATCATTTTATGAATTTCCTTTCATCTTCTCTTTGGACTAGATGGGGGCAATCAATTATGAATTTCCTTTCACCATCTGTCTTATATTTTATTTTTGGAATATGAAGTTGGGGCAATCAATTGGTATAAAGTATACCAGGGGTGATATCTGTGTAATATTCGCAACAAAGGCCTGTCAACTTGCTTTGACTACTCTGGACCAACTTTCTCTCGACTTTCAAAACACCTTAGTCTGTGGGAACTTATGGGAGAATTTTATTTCCAGGGGTCTTCCTTTGAGCAAGACTTAATCATTTGAAACCTGTTAAAAGGCCTAAGAGAGTTAAGATCAACCTACGTGTCGAGCGAATTATATGATAGTAATCGCGACATAAATTATCAATCCGTAGTCGTAATATTATGAGATGTACGGAAAGTATATGCAGGGTAAGAGGATTTCTAATATATGCTAATTATTGAAAAGAAACATGTTAAACTACTGTCGTTGAATCTGAATCTAAGAAAGCACAAAATATGCAAAAACTATCCTAATGCTACATAAACTTGAGACTAAAACTGAATCTACAAAATCAAATGAGACATAATATAACTATGAAAGCAAAAACTTAATCTAACTATGAAAGCATGAAATCTAGAATTAATCTATGAAAACATGAAAGTGCATAAATTAAATCTAATGAAAGCATTTTAAAAACATCTACAACAACACACGACAAAAAGGTAAACGACAAACCACTATGAGAAAGTAAAATCTTGCATTAAAACAATCCAACACATGACAAATAAAGAAAATCTCTATCTCAAAACTACAAGACTATGAATCAAAGCTCAATCACTTTATTATTCTATTCTCTATTCTAGAGAGAGGCCTCCTCTCAAATGAGGAGAGAACCCGCTTATTTATACACGAATAAAGATAACAAACTCATAATTACAGATCCACTTTTCTCTCAACCTATCCCTTCAAATCCTCCACAAATATCTTAGATAAGATATTCTATCCATGATCTTCTCCTTGAAGTTATCTTGAATGATTATCTCCAAATCAAAGCTTGAAGATGAAATTCGAATTTGAAGCTAGGTGGTGATTTTTGACCTTGTGAAAAATTTCAAATATGCCTGTAGTCATCATAAAACTCATCCAACTTTGAGATATAATGAAAATATGTTAATTTTCTAGTATTTAATCACAAATTCTCTTGAAAATACTTGAAAATAAATAATTTGGAAAATGGAGATATAAACCCATATGTATTATGAAAGTGGTGGAGATTATTGGTTTTATGGAAGGATAAGATAAGAATGAGGTGATAAATGGTGTATGATCAAGGAAAAAAAGGTGTATTTATGCGGTCCAACACTACACATAACTTTGTTCAGTAGGAGACCGAGGAATCGTGAAGGCTGCTCATTTCTTAAGACTCGTTTGTCAGTTTCCAGGGCTAAAGCATAACTTCTTCTTCCTCTGTGGAAGGCATGGGAAGGTGACGGTGCTTAAGGAAAGAAGACCAAGGACAGAAAAAGGATGACAGGGAAGACTTTAACACGCAATCCTGACTCTTAGAACTTTTTCTCTGGATATGCTTTACTCCCTCTGTTTATTTCAATTATTTTTTATCTTGTCCAAGCAAGACTTTTTTAGAATCCACAGTAAAAAGTTGTTCTTTTAATGACATGTCAGGTGAATATATCATACTCGTGAAACCACTATTGTGTTTAATTGATATTCGTTTGAAAACCCAGATACTTAGGAAATCCATACCTTTGCCTTACCATTTCGTTCTCTTCTTGAAAAAATATTCTTTGTCACCTGTATTGGGCGAATGATTTCCTGATATGTGGTCGTCCGTTTACTCCTTTTGTTGTTTGGGCCGTAAGCCAGAATTTTGTAAAAAACAATCTGAAGAGTATCAGGTCTTAGGGATTTATGGAATTCAAATGTGTTGAAAATTTCATATCCCTACTTCTAGAAAATCACTAACCTGTTTTATTTGCGATGAAAATAAGACTTACCAAAAGGCTATAAAAAATAGAAAACACAAACCGATATGTACAATGGAGATTTGGAGATCAATTATTGCATATAGTGCTTCAAATAACACCCGTTGACAGGGGCGTTGAGGATTTTACCGTCCAAATTCTCTAACAGAAACGACCTCTTTCCTTCAGAAGCTGAGACTTTGAACGGTCCATACCAAATATGATAAAATTTACCATGTTTTGTTGAGTCTTCCCTCCTGGCATCCCATTTCAAAACCAAATCGCCAGGGAGGAACTCTCTGTCTTTGGCCTTATGATCGAACAATGCTTTCATGTTGTCCTGGTATTTCTGCAGCCTTTCGTCCACTTCAGCCCTGTGTTGTTGAACTTCAATCAACTGATTTATTCTCCTTGTGACAGGAATTGGCTCTTCTTTCTCATCTTGCCAAAGTTTCATCACTGGAAGCGCTAGATTTATAGGTAATACTACGTTAGTCCCGTATATCATTTGGAAAGGAGAAGTGTCGATAGATTTTTTTGTACCTATCCGATTTGCCCATAAGGCGTATTTCAAATGCACATGCAGAGATTTTTTGTTTTCGCTCAACACTTTCTTAATTATGGTAATTAAAATTTTGTTTGAGGATTCAACTAACCCATTTCCTTGAGGGTAATATGTCGTGGAATGACCCAATACGATGTTGTATTTTTGACAAAAGCTGACCATCGCCATAGATTTGAATGCCTGGGCGTTATCTGTGATTATTTTTCGGGGGAAGCCAAACCTAGACAATATGTTATCTTCCAGGAAGTCTATTACCACTGAATCGATCGCCTTTCTAATAAGGATAGCCTCCACCCATTTGGTGAAGTAATCTGTGGCAGTCAGGATTAATTTATGTTGAGCGTTGGAATGCGGATTGATTTCGCCTATGAAATCCAACCCCCATTGTTGAAAAGGGGCTTCCATTTTAACCGAGACCAAAGGTAGCGCTGGGAGTTTATGCTTACCTGCGAACAATTGACAAGAGTTACAGGCTCTAACTTTGGCGTTGACCTCTGAGAATTGTTTAGGCCAATAATACCCCGCCCTCAAGATTTTATAAGTTGTTGCCCTCCAAGCGTGATGTCCTCTGCACACTCCTTCGTGAAATTTGTTAATGACCCTCTCTGTCTCTAATTCTACTAAACAAACCAGTAGAAAGCCTAATGGGTCCTTCCAAAACAATTGGCTTTCAGATATACAGTATTTCATCGCATGTAACTTCAGCATCATGGCTTTAGATGGGGATAAATCATTTGGGCATTTCAGGGTCAGTAGGTAGGATACTATGTCTTTATACCATTCCGATGAGGCAAACTTCTCTTCGATCCTGGTCGCACTTATTTGATCGTCGAGCTCGTTTATATCCACACATCCTTCATATCCCTGTAGGTTATTTATTGCGAGTGCTCGGAAGTTAGATTCAGCTAAGAGCTTGGCGAAACCCTATCCTTTTACTAATTTCGTCGATTTCACCTCCAGATCGAATTCTTGAATTTTAGCAAGCCACCGACCCCTCTTCCCGTCACTGTCAAGTTGAAACAATATGTCTTTTACAGAATTGGTAGGTACATATGCAATTACCTTCGAGTGTAACACATAGGTTCTGAACGCCTTTAGCACCTTCACCATAGCATATGCTTGCTTTTCCATTATATCATATCTTAATTCGGCGTCCCTAAGACTTTTACTGAAAAAGCGATTGGTTGCTCGAAGCCTTCTTCATTCTTCTAGAGGAGTACTGTCGCGACTATATGTTCGAATGCGAATGAGAAAATCATAAAATCTTTTAGATAATCCGGGCTTGCCAGTATGGGTGCTTCGCCTATAACTTTCTTGATGCATGCGAATGATGCTTTAGCTTCTGTCATCAATTTCACTTCGTTGTTCTTCTTTAGCATGTCTGTGAACAATTTAAAAATTTCAGCAAAGTTTGGAATAAATCTTCTCAAAAAATTTATTTTCCCTAAAAATGATTGAATTTCTTTTACATTCCTAGGAATACTTATGGTGTCTATAGCTTCAACACACTTAGGATCGATTTTAATTCCGTCTCGAAACACAATATGGCCCACGAGTTTACCTTGTTGCATAGCAAAGTGAGACTTCTTGGGGTTTAGAGACAAACCAAATTTGCGGCATTTTTCGAACGTCTGTTTGAGATGTATCAGATGATCTTCATCAAATTTAGAAAAAATAGTCAGATTATCAAGATAGATGACCACAAATTTATCCCTCTCGACAATGAAAGCGATATCCATAGCATGTTGGAAAGTAGCACCTGCATTCATTAGACCAAAAGGCATTTTGTCATACATAAATGTGCCCCAAGGGGTGGTGAAGGTTGTTTTTTCTTTATCATGTTCGTTGACAACAATTTGATTGTAACCGGAAAACCCATCAATCATCGACATCCTATTCGCCCCAACTACTTTTTCCAAAATGTGATCCTTTTTTGGTAGAGGGTATTTGTCTTTTAGAGAAGACTTGTTTAGATTCCTAAAATCTACACACGGTCTAATCTCCCCACTCTTTTTCCTAACCGGGACCATGTTAGCTACCCAGTCAGAGTATCTCAGAGGTATGATTATTTTTGTGTATAGAAGTTTTTTGACTTCCCTTTCGACCACGGGCAATAAAATGGGATTGATTTGTTTGAGTTTTTGTCTAAAATGTTTGACACCGGGCTTTAAAGGTATATCAACGATAACTACATCCATAAGGACACTTTTCACCAGAACCTGTGCAAGAGTGACCACTAAGTCTTTTATCATGCCCATGCACTTAACTCTCCTTGAATCGAAAGAGTATATGTCTCCGTAGGGCCTAGGGATCTCGAGGCCTAATCTGTCCATAATGGACTTGGACATCACATTATGTGAGGCTCCAGAGTCTAGCATGCAATTATGCAGCAGTCGATCATGCACGTTCAGGGTAATGTAGAAAGGGGCGACAATATCTTTGGCACCCTCAAAATTTGGACCAAAGGTTATATTAGGCTTATCATCTTCCAAATTTATCACGTCAAACTAACTTTCCAAATCTGAAAAATTCATCATTTTGGTTATCTGCTTTCAATACACAGGATTCGTTGCCAATTCGATTAGAGGTATTGGTATCTTGATCTTATTTATCTCATTTTCTAGGTTGAAACCTTCCACAACTTTATCCGCTTCTCTTGTTGAAACTTTGGAATCCCTCTTCTCTAACTTATTTGTTTGCATTGTTTTACTTTCAGTGATTCTGGTTTCCGGTGTCTGTGTTTCAGCTGTCTTAGTTATTCTCGCTTGGATTTCAGTCTCCTTTACCTTGGCACCTTGTGAGTCCACCCCTTTCACTTTTTTATTAGGTATCTTGGTCTCTTTTGGGACGGGCTCGTACATTTCACCTCTGGGGAGAATTTTCTTGGTTTGAGGAGTTGATACAGATTTTTTTTTGGGTCTCAGATTGTACTTATGTGGGAGCTCAGCCATCACAGAATCGACCATCCCTTGATAGGTAGAATCGTCGGTGTCGCTTATGTTATCATCTTTACTTGACAGTTGTTCTGTGTTTAGGGATTTCTCATAATATTCCTTAGTTAAATGAGGTTGTGTATAGTAGTCCCCTAAATTGTTTACATCATGTTCTAAATCCTCAAACTCTTGCATATCATTTCCTCCGATAAAATTTTCATTTTTTAAAGGGGTTTGAATTTTTTGGTCCTCATTTTTAATTTGTTGTTGTTGAATCTGAGGATTGGGGTTTCCCCTGAATTCTCGCTTAACGAAAGGATCGGCTTTGGATTGATCCAGCTCCATCCTAGAGATTTTATTTGATAATTCTTTAATTATCCTAGACATATCATCTATTTTATCATTCGAGGACCTTCCAGATCCCGAGGGTCTCGCTTGTTCTCTAAAACGTTTGGTCTCTAAATTTCCCATCTCTATTTTTGTTTTTAACTTACCGGAAGCCAACATGTTTGATTCAATTTTATAGCGTCATCCTGCATTCGGATTAGGTCGGCCCCTCTCCTTTCTCTTAATAATAACGTGAAATCGGGTTCGAAAGATCCTGCAAAGGTTACCTTGGCTGCAGGTTGAGATGGTTTAACTTCGACTGGGATCTTATTATATAACTTGTTAAACCTTTGAATGAATTCCATGACGGTTTCTATTTTTTTTTTTCTTTAAAGATCCAAATTCAGTCAGATAATATAAATGATCTTTTCTTTCGCCCCATTGTCTGAGGAAAGAGTCTTCTAAAGTGTCGTAGGATAATATCGAACCCGCGGGTAAACTTCGGAACCAGGTTCTCACCTGCCCTTCGAAGGTCTGGACAAACAACCGTGAATACACGTCCTCGTGTTCGAGTCCTAGGATGTCAACGAACTGATCGAAGAAATTTATATGTTCAGTCGTGGTTAAATCTCCTTCACCTGTGAACTTAGGTAGGTTTTTCATGTAGTTTTCTGGTAGGTGATGAAGAGGTACTCGGAGGACCAGAGGAGCGTATCTGGCTGCTACTTTGGCGAAAACCCTAGGGGGTGGAGGTGGCACCTGGCCTCCCGCTCCTCCTCATGCAGTAGCCATAGGTAGTCTAGGAGAGGAAACCGGTATGTTGTAAAGAGGGTTTTGGAAGATGTAAAGTGAATCTTTAGCTTCTTCGGGAGAGGAGAAATCTGAAAAAGGGGGGAACGGTATACGAGGGCTTGGCTCCTCTGATTTGCAAGAAATGTAATAAGGAGAACCTGTGGGCGTGGAATTCGAGTATATGGTATACTCTTCGAGACTTTGCAAGGTCAGGAAATCTAACTGAAAAATCAGCGGAACATCAGTCGCCGCTAACTTTACTATGGGACTTTCACCTTTACTTACGCCGCAGGCTGTCGGATGAATTTCAGTTTTAACTTCGGGGAGAGCTAGATGTGGGTTTAGGGTTTCGGCCTCAACTGATTGGGCCGACGTATCTTCAGGTAGGATTTTAGAGGGAGCTTCTTACGAAGTCGGAGTTTCAAGAGGGATCTTAGCCTTAGGGTGTGTGTGCCTAAGCTGGTAGACTGCAGTAGTCGACTTAAGGGGACCTCTTGTTTTTAATATTTTTTCGGTATTGAAAATGGGCATGGTCAGTTTACCATCTGGGTTTTGTCTGGTGTTCCTTCAACCGATTTTCAGCTTACTTAAATGTGGAGTCGCCGAGTGAATAAAAAAAGGTTAGCCTTTAGAAGGTGTTCACTCTTTGTTCACTATCAAAGAGTAGAAACTTACAAAATGTCGTTCTCCCAGGAAAAAGGTTTCATAACTTCAATCCCCGACAACGGCGCCAGAAAGATGTTTTCTAGAGTCTATACTTAAGGATATAAAGGATAGAGTCTAGTCATCCCAAAGTGAGTGAATGATAAAGAGGGAAAGAAGAAACTTCAGGGAAAGAAAGCTATAGCTGATTTCTAAGTTGTCTTTGTCTAGCTTCCCAAAGTTCCTGGATGTTTATATCCCGTTCAATTGTTGCCCAGGATCTTTCAAGTTCTACCCTGGTAGAGGCAGTTTTTAGTATGGTATCAAAATGATTTAAAGCAATGTTGGTTTGATCTGAAAGACCAGGTTCAATGTTGGGCTGTATCACAACGGGCACAGTCATGGAGGAACAAAAATTTAAAGGGTTTGATGTTTAAAATGCTTTTTCCTATTTTAGATTATATAAGAAAAAATTCTTGGATCGGATCATTAGCATAACAAAACCGAAGACCTTTTCCCGTAACTGAATCAACTTTGAAAAGTCATGCATGAAAACATAAGAAAACATTAAGCTTTCAACAATGCGAGGCTCCAATCAAAGGAGAATCCCACCCTGTAACAGAAGAAGAAAGTAGGCAAAAACTTTGACGAAGCATAAATTATGAAAATCTAAACATTTACAGGTCTTGTACCTGCTGATAGCCGACACAGAGGAAAATTGTAAAGGATTAGATGATTCAACAGTTGATCTCCACAGTAGAAGTTGTACGAAATTGTAGTTAAGCATTCATCAAAGATACATATAAGAAATGAAAATGGATATGAAATAACATAGACAAACACATAACTGAGTCTTCACAGAATCTGGAGTCTTCGAATTTGCTTGTAAATCCTGTCAACTAGAAAAATGTATCTATTACAATCGACCCAAAAGGAAAAACCTTTGTTTTCTTTACAAAATGTATATTTAAACAAACTCCTAAACATTTCGAATACCCTTCGTTCTAGAGGTTTTTCGATTACAAAGTGAAAATCTGAAGCATTTCATTTCCTTGTTTTCTGTCTTTCTTCATGCGGCCAGAGTGCCCTCCTTTCTTTGCTCCTCTGGTTCTAAAAATAGAATGGAATGACATCTTCTCATCATTTGGCACAAGAAACCTGCCCCTTTGCCTGCTCAATGCAATTGACACATCTTTCAATCAGCTGGGAAATCAACTTGGAAGGCTCTGCTTGGTTGTTGGCCTCAAAGGTGCAACAATTATATGCCAACTATGGCAATCTCTTTCCCACCTGTCGGTCTTCTGTGACGATAGACCATAACTGCAAACTTGGCTTTACTAGCCATTTGTCCACTTGGACAATGTCGACCTGACTTATCTGAGATATTTCAGCTTGTTCCTTGTCCATATTTTCCTTGATATCTAGCAGGTGTTTAGCTATGTTAATTTTGCCCAGCGTCCCAGCAATGCCTTCCTTATCAAGGTCTAACAAATTTTTGTCTATCAAGGCGAATGTTTCTTCACAAGAATTCCTCATTCCCTTAGCTCTTTTCCTGCTCTTTGATATATTATGCTCCCATGCCTTCAATAAGATATTTCCTCTGGTTTGCTCTAGGATGGATAATTTGGAGCTACTTCTTTTGCTATTGCTATAATAGCCTGCTGGAAAGTGACCCGAGCCGCCCCAACTTCTCTTTCTCTCAAAGGGATATCTTTTATCACTTGCTCTATCGTCTGAAAGTGATTATGAATGGTTTCCACTTTAGCAAGTAAATGTTGTTGAGCTACTAATACCTTTTGTCGGATGTTGGGGGATCGGGATTGGAAAATATTTATGTCTAAGACCTGGCTTTCGGTAGCATCCAATTTCGACTGTAACTGCATTATTTGTTTCTCCTGTTGACTTACCTGTGCTTGGCTTATTTGGGTTGACCACTGCATTTGCTCGAGATTGGATCTGAGCTGTTCGATTTCTTGTTGATCAGTTGTTCTGGCTCGCTCGATTCCTTTGTTCACCTCTTCTCTGGCATTTGCCTCCGCAGTAGCTACCCTAGCTTCCAAATTACCGATCAAAAGGTTCTTTTGCTTCAACTGTTCCTTCAAAGTTCCAACTGAATATCGGTTGGCTGTAGCATAAGCCCCGAGTGTTCCTGCAATCTCGTCAGTGAATTCTTCCTCTTCCACGACCCTTCCTTCTGTCAAGATTTTAAATTTCTTAGCCACTACGCCTGCTCTTTGATATAATTCTTGCTTCACCATAGATTTCCTTTTCTTATCAAAGAAAAATTCATTAGGGGGTCACTCTTCTACAGAAATGGGCGTTAGTTCTTCATTGATAATCCATCCCGCATCAAGGTTCCCCTTTGTGAACTGTAGGGGTGTGATAGAGGCAATGGGACTGTCGATTTCTTTGGATGAAATCTTTGGGATATCCTCTGCAGCTGGCTTACTTGATATGAGCGATAGTGAGTCATCCACCCCTTATGAAGGTATCTCTGCTTGACTTTGGGCCTGCTTGTCCAACGTAATTGTTTATGGGTTTCCCTCCTCTGAGTTGGAGATCTTAGCTTCCTGTTTTGAGGTCCCAACTTTCTCTGTCCTTTCCTGGGTCTCCTCCTTGTTGGGACCTGAGCCCTTTTATTCCTCAGCTCCTGTTTGCTGTGTATCTGGAATTTTCCGGGTTTTACCCTATAAAATAGGGGGGAGGCAACTCCACCGGTGATCCTGGAATTTATAAAAATCGGCCACCTCTCCGGGCAGCAGGGATTGAATCCGACTTAGGACTTCAGAGTAGGACCTCGCACCTCGGAAGATTTCATCGTGAGGCGAAACTTCGTGCTCGTACTTCTTCATGCCACAACTCGCCAAGTGATTACTCACAACCTTATTAGGGTCATGCTTCTTAAACTCAATATCCACCAATTTTATTTTCTCCATGGTCATAGCCTCGACTGTGGCATGACCAAAATCAAACAAGTAATAAGTACCAATGTGAATGGGGAAAGGAGGCCATACCTTTTTTGATATTCCTTTGAGCTCTTTGCTTATCCCGCCGAGCACAGTTTGCCTGGCGATCTCGCGACACACTAGCTTATCCGGCAAGAAAAGCGGCAGAGCATATGGGGCAACTGAGGTGCCAAAAACCCTGATGTATGAGAATTCTGCTTCTATATACCAATCTGCCATGCTACTCATGTTAGTCATGATGTTATCTGAAATCCTGGGAGGCTGATGGTCGAAGATGGAGACATGTATGGGTACAATTACCCAGTTGAAGATATCGTAGACAAATTCTTCGGCTTAATCCTCCCAAAGTTTCGAGTGGTAGACATGGATAGGCTCTGCGTTAGATGGAGTCCAGCTCCAGCTCATCAGTGGGAAAGGCGTCATGAAGCAAATAGCATCCATGATGTAAGCGCACATAAAAAATGAAGTTGCTTTCCCACTCGCCTTCTGCACTTGATATTCAGTGATTCGACTGGTTAGACTATCCGACAATAGTTTGGCCCAGTCAAAAGAAAAACCTTCAGTAACTGTATGAATAAGCGATACCCATGGGAGAAAAAAGTGAGTAGTGAGCTAGATGTGGGTTTAGGGTTTCGGCCTTAACTGATTGGGTCGACGTTTCTTCAGGGAGGATTTTAGAGGGAGCTTCTTACGAAGTCGGAGTTTCAAGAGGGATCTTAGCCTTAGGGTGTGTGTGCCTAAGCTGGTAGACTGTAGTAGTCAACTTAAGGGGACCTCTTGTTTTTAATATTTTTTCGGGATCGGAAACGGGCGTGGTCTGTTTACCATCTGGGTTTTGTCTGGTGTTCCTTCGACCGATTGTCAGCTTACTTAAATGTGGAGTCGCCAAGTGAATAATAAAAGGTTAGCCTTTAGAAGGTGTTCACTCTTTGTTCACTAACAAAGAGTAGAAACTTACAAAATGTTGTTATCCCAGAAAAAAGGTTTCATATCTTCAATCCCCGGCAACGGCGCCATAAAGATGTTTTCCAGAGTCTGTACTTAAGGCTATAAAGTATAGAGTCTAGGCATCCCAAAGTGAGTGAATGATAAAGAGGGAAAGAAGAAACTTCAGGGAAAGAAAGCTATAGCTAATTTATGAGTTGTCTTTGTCTAGCTTCCCAAAGTTCCTGGATGTTTATATCCCGTTCAATTGCTGCCCAAGATCTTTCAAGTTCTACCTGGGTAGAGGCAGTTTTTAGTATGGTATCAAAATGATTTAAAGCAATGCTGGTTTGATCTGAAAGACCAGGTTCAATGTTGGGCTGTATCACAACGGGCACAGTCATGGAGGAACAAAAATTTAAAGGGTTTGATGTTTAAAATGCTTTTTCCTATTTTAGATTATATAAGAAAAAATTCTCGGATCGGATCATTAGCATAACAAAACCGAAGACCTTTTCCCGTAACTGAATCAACTTTGAAAAGTCATGCATGAAAACGTAAGAAAACATTAAGCTGTCAACAATGCGAGGCTCCAATCAAAGGAGAATCCCACCCTGTAACGGAAGAAGAAAGTAGGCAACAACTTTGACGAAGCATAAATTATGAAAATCTAAACATTTACAGGTCTTGTACCTGCTGATAGCTGACATAGAGGAAAAACTGCAAAGGATTAGATGATTCAATAGTTGATCTCCACAATAGAAGTTGTACTAAATTGTAGTTAAACATTCATCAAAGATACATATAAGAAATGAAAATGGATATGAAATAACAGAGACAAACACATAACTCAGTCTTTACAGGATCTGGAGTCTCTGAATTTGCTTGTATTAATCCTGTCAAATAGAAAAATGTATCTATTACAATCGGCCCAAAAGGAAAAGCCTTTGTTTTCTTTACAAAATGTATATTTAAACAAACTCCTAAACATTTCGAATACCCTTCGTTCTAGAGGTTTTTCGGTTACAAAGTGAAAATCTGAAGCGTTTCATTTCCTTGTTTTCTGTCTTTCTTCATGCGGGCAGAGTGCCCTCCTTTCTTTGCTCCTCTGGTTCTAAAAATAGAATGGAATGACATCTTCTCATCATTTGGCACCAGAAACCTACCCCTTTGCCTACTCAATGCAATTGACACATCTTTCAATCAACTGGGCAATCAACTTGGAAGGCTCTGCTTGGTTGTTAGCCTCAAAGGTGCAACAATTCTATGCCAACTGTGGCAATCTCTTTCCCACCTGTCGGTCTTCTGTGACGATAGACCATAACTGCAAACTTGGCTTTACTAGCCATTTGTCCACCTGGACAATGTCGACCTAACTTATCTAAGATATTTCAGCTTGTTCCTTGTCCATATTTTCCTTGATATCTAGCAGGTGTTTAGCTATGTTAATTTTGCCCAGCGTCCCAACAATGCCTTCCTTATCAAGGTCTAACAATTTTTTGTCTATCGAGGCAAATGTTTCTTCACAAGAATTCCTCATTCCCTTGGCTCTTTCTCTGCTCTTTGATATATTATGCTCCCATGCCTTCAATAAGATATTTCCTCTGGTTTGCTCTGGGATGGATAATTTGGAGCTACTTACCACCTCTTCTTTCATTGTTTCTATAATAGCCTCCTGGAAAGCGACTCGAGCCGCCCCAACTTCTCTTTCTCTCAAAGAGATATCTTTTATCACTTGCTCTATCGTCTCAAAGTGATTATGAATGGTTTCCACTTTAGCAAGTAAATGTTGTTGAGCTACTAATACCTTTTGTCGGATGTCAAGGGCTTGGGATTGGAAAATATTTATGTCTAAGACCTGGCTTTCGGTAGCATCCAATTTCGACTGTAACTGCATTATTTGTTGCTCTTGTTGGCTTACCTGTGCTTGGGTTATTTGGGTTGACCGTTGCATTTGCTCGAGATTGGATCTGAGCTGTTCGATTTCTTATTGATCAGTTGTTCTGGCTCGCTCGAGGCCTTTGTTCACCTCTTCCCTGGCATTTGCCTCCGCAGTAGCTACCCTAGCTTCCAACTTACCGATCAAAAGGTTCTTTTGCTTCAATTGTTCCTTCAAAGTTCCAACTGAATATTGGTTGGCTGTAGCATAAGCCCCGAGTGTTCCTGCAATCTCGTTAACGAATTCTTCCTCTTCCACGGCCCTTCCTTCTGTCAGGATTTTAAATTTCTTAGCCACTACGCCCGCTCTTTGATATAATTCTTGCTTCACCATACATTTCCTTTTCTTATCAAAGAAAAATTCATTAGGGGGTCACTCTTCTATAGAAATGGGCGTTAGTTCTTCATTGATAATCCATCCCGCATCAAGGTTCCCCTTTGTGAACTGTAGGGGTGTGATAGAGGTAATGGGACTGTCGATTTCTTTGGATGACTGCTTCGGGATATCCTCTGTAGCTGACTTACTTGATATGAGCGATAGTGAGTCATCCACCCCTTGTGAAGGTATCTCTGCTTGACTTTGGGCCTGCTTGCCCGATGTAATTATTTCTGGGTTTCCCTCCTCTGAGTTGGAGATCTCAGCTTCTTGTTTCGAGGTCCCAACTTTCGCTGTCCTTTCCTAGGTATCCTCCTTGTTGGGACCTGAGCCCTTTGATTCTTCGGCTCCTGTTTGCTCTGTATCTAGAATTTTCTGGGTTTTGCCCTGTAAAATCGGGGGGAGGCAACTCCGCCGGTGATCCTGGAATTTATAAAAATCGGCCACCTCTCCGGGCGGTAGGGATTGAATCCGACTTAGGACTTCAGAGTAGGACCTCTCACCTCGAAAGATTTCATCGTGAGGTGAAACTTCGTGCTCGTACTTCTTCAGGCCACAACTCGCCAAGTGATTACTCACAACCTTATTAGGGTCATGCTTCTTAAACTCAATGTCCACCAATTTTATTTCCTCCATGGTCATAGCCTCGATTCTGGCATGACCAAAATCTAACAAGGAATAAGTACCAATGTGAATGGGGAAAGGAGGCCACCCTTTTTTGATACTCCTTTGAGCTCTTTGCTTATCCCCCCGAGCACAGTTTGCCTTGCGATCTCGCGACACACTAACTTATCCGGCAAGAAAAGCGGCAGAGCATACGGGACAACTGAGGTGCCAAAAACCCTGATGTATGAGAATTATGCTTCTATATACCAATCTGCCACGCTACTCATGTTAGCCATGATGTTATCTGAAATCTTGGGAGGTGGATGGCCGAAGATGGAGACATGCATGGGTACCATTACCTAGTTGAAGATATCGTAAACGAATTCTTGGGCTTTATCCTCCCAAAATTTCGAGTGGTAGACGTGGATAGGCTCTGCGTTAGATGGAGTCCAACTCCAACTCATCAGTGGGAAAGGCGTCATGAAGCAAATAGCGTCCATGATGTAAGCGGACATAAAAAATGAAGTTGCTTTCCCACTCGCCTTCTGCACTTGATATTCAGTGATTCGACTGGTTAGACTATTCGACAACAGTTTGGCCCAGTCGAAAGAAAAACCTTCAGTAACTGTATGAATAAGCGGTACCCATGGGAGAAAAAAGTGAGTAGTGTCCTCCCTCCCATACAACCTACAGGCCATCATTGCCATATACTTGAATTGCGGCTCTAAGGAGGAGATTAAATAAATTTCATTGGTATCAGCCCTGAATTTCACGAGGTGAGAAACCCAATCCTTGATTAGATCGGATAAGATTTTTCCAAATTGCTCGCATTCCTTCTTTTTGAAACCCTCTAGAAATTCGACATTGTAAGTGAGGTTTGGCACGGGTGACAATTTATACATTGCCTGCAAATGTTCTGGCCTGAAAGTCCCGACTGTCACCCTCTGTTCACTGATGATCGTCCTAGTCAGGATGTCCACATGGTCCATCACCCAATCAATCATATCATAGTAGAGCAAAAGGCGTGGCCTTGCTGTTATTTTGTGCATCTCTGCTTGAGCGATGATTTTGTATTTGGTGGTCAAGTCATCCTTCTCATTACCGCTGGAATCATCTGAACAACTTATCAATTCAGATTGCAGAACGTTGGAAACGTAAGTCCATGTCTTGACAGTATTAATACTTCGGGGTGAAGTATCAGAAACAACATCTGAACCTTGACTTGAACTCTCGACAACTGCCTTGGGAATTTTTCGTGGAGCCATGGTAAAGAACCCTGCGATTAGATCCCCCTGTCGTAAAGAATGAAAATACAAACATAAGTTATCCTGGTGAAATGGCTCTGCGCACAAATAGAAATAAAATAAAAAATAATGAAGAAAACCCTTTGCTTTGATCATTTAAACCTGCATGAGTCCTTGTTGACATAACAGTCAAGTCGTTTAATAAAATATTTTAGCAATAAAACGCAATCTTACTATCCTTCACCTCATCAAAATTCAAATAAATGCTATAAATGTTTGGTGATTCGTGACACGGAAAAACGCAAAAACATTTAAAACTTCCTTCATAGACGGTGTGTGTTAAAGGTTGTTTAATGCATTGATCAATCCAGTTTAGTTCCTTTAATTAAGTGTGTTTTAGTCCTTAATCCCTTTTTTCAGCATTCGTCGTATCGAATGATTTCACTCCTAGCCTTTGAGCCCAAAAAACCCGAAATCACGATGATTCGATTTAGTTGATTACTCGTGATCCGACTTAAGCTCTTAATTAATCCACGCTTAATTAATGAATATCGCCACTTCGCGACTCGAAGCTTCGAAGGTACTGCTTTTTGGGAGAGTGATCACCGAGTCACAAAATCACAATAATGCTTAACTAAGGTTTAATGTGATTTACTCTAGATATTAACCTGGGTAACTTTAAACCGTTTCGCGACTTCGCATGTCGGAGGTTTGGAAAACGGTCAACATGTAACTCTCGAGAGCGAGAGTACGAGGTAATAAAAGGTGATAATCCCTGTTTAGTGGTTCGGTAATGGTGATTAGAACTAAGACGGTTATCGCCATTTCGCGTGTCGGGATATGGAGGTTTTAGTGGGTAGAATCATGAAATAACCGAAATCCCGAAATCCAGCTTTTGGGCTTAAGTATAACATCTCACCTGCTTATAAAAAGGGCGGCTCGAACTTTAGAAAATAAAGTATTTAAAAAATAAAGGTGTTCCAACATAGATTCCAACTAGGGATCTCGTTTCCTTGCGGAACGAGAAGAACAGTAGGCCAAGTGCCTGTATTGGGTAAATGGAGTCATTTGTTTGCTTCTGTGAAACTTGTTTGGAAAGAGGATACAGAGGGAACTTTGAGGTTTCATATTTATTTCCGGAAAGCTTTCAAAACTCGAAACGC